>CM042816.1:23650162-23770483 GCA_009982885.2 Hyles vespertilio
TTTATAAAAATCTGGGTAATATTAGGACATCCAGGTATTTAATGACACAATTTGAAGGGTTGACTTTATTGCACTTCTTTCTTGTTTCGCGAAAAACTGATACAGGCAATGGCTTTCTTTTTGTTTTTTCCATATTTTGTTCGAACAGTTTAATGAAAGTTTTTTTCAAGAGAGAAAACAGTAAGTTACCCCAATAATGATTGGGTTGTTGGAAAATTTCGTGGCTAGTTTTTGACGGTCTAAGGAAAGTGGCTGAAACGCAGGAGTTCATATTCCCTGGACCATGACGGGTGTTGTTCTATAAAACCGCCTCTAGTAGTAGTGCAATGTTTGAATCGGTCAATTTTCTAATGTGTTTTACCGGGTCAAAATAAAAAGCTCCCAAAATCTAGCCTACTTCGGAATAAAGCATTATTTATATTCGAAGATGAAAATGGGATGCAAAGCCCCAAGATGTTGCACTGCTCCGTGCTAATACTTTAGAATGTTCACCATTTTTGTAGCTTTAACATGAGTTTGATTACTATGCATTCGCCATAGTAAAGATTTATCTAACCACATACCTAAGTATTTAACATTATCTACTGGTTTTATTTGGATGTTATTGATTGTTAAATTTAACTGATTACTTTGCCTTCCTCTTCGAAACAAACAACATTGTGTTTTATGTGGGGATACTTCTAGTCCTATTTCTCTTAAGTCCTCTACAACTGAGTTTAAACAATTTTGGAATATCGTGTGCACTATTAACTACATTTTTATTTTTGTGTATAGAAAGCAAAATCATCCGCATATTGCCAGTGTCTGAACATTTTGATACCCCAAACCTATTTTATAAGTAACTAAATTAAATAATAAAGGTGAGAGAGGATCACCTTGAGCTAAACCCCTCGCTGTCCATCTAAACATTTCGTCCTTATCCATGGAATCTTTAATTAATAACCGTCTTCGGGTTAAAAAAAGACCAAATATATTTACAAATTTTGAGTTCCTACTTTAAAGTATCTAGTGTTGAAACTAATTTTTCTATGGAAACATTATGTAAGCACTTTGAACATCTAGAAAAACCGTCAAAGTTGAAATATTTTTCGAATTTGGGAAGTTAATCGCACTAAGCAGTCAATACACGATTGACCTTTTCTAAACCGCTTGTGGTAGGCGCTAATGATTTTATTGGTTTCTACGAACCACTCTATACGCTTACATAACATATGATGAAAAATTTTACATATGCAGGACATTAATGAAATAGGCCTGAACTCATTATCACAATTCGGCTTTGGTATAGGGACTACTTTTATATTACGCCATTGGTCTGGTATTATGGAGTGTTTAAAAATCATGTTAAGTATCTTGAGTAGCAATAGTTTTGCTTCAGTTGGTAGGTAGTATATCATGGAATAACTAATTTGATCACTTCCTGGGGCCGTATCTTTTTTTTTTAATACTATTATTTAATTAATTAATGGAAAAGTTGCTTTCTAAAGAACTGTTTGTAGAAAAAAAATAATGGCATTTGAGGCTCAACGGTGTCAGAGCAAGGCTACGTAAAAGTTCTTCTTTTTGTGTGTTAGGAGCTTCAACATATTCGTTGTTTTACACCTTTTCAACCAACGCATACGTCGCCAAATCTCTGACGTGTTTACCGTCTCGTCTAAACTATTACAGAATTGTTGCCAACATTTTTGTTTTTGCCATGTCTGTGGATTCGCTGTGCGTTCGCTATTTTTGGTTTTAATAATATAAAGTTATTAGGTGTAGGATTGCGCCTAAAATTTTTAAGTGCAAAACTACGTTCAGCAATTAGCCGCCGATAGTGATGGAGTCCAATAAGGCTTAGGACTAAACTTGTGTATAAGTCCAACCTAACCCTTAAATGTAGGAATACTCCAGTTAGGCCGCACAGCTAATTCCCCATACAGAACTTGTATGTTGGGTTTTGAATATTATTAACATCAACTATTATAGAATAATCAACCTGACTTTTTAGGATTTTCCTGATATAATTGCCAATTCGCCAGTTTAAAATTTCGGCGATTTCCTCTTCTGGCAGAAGCTATATATTAGCATGGAGTACTTAATTAACATATGATCACATGCCTAAGGATTCTCTTGTTACCTGCCATTTCCAATAAATCACTAAATCGGAGGAAACAAAAGTAATATCTGGTGAAGATTCTTGCAAAAAAGAGTTAACTTAAAGAGTTAATTCTGGTACTGTCTCCGTTATTAAGTGGCACATAATTGTATTCAAAAGATACATCAAGAATTTGCAATCCTCTTTGATTCTGTTTTACATGACCAAACTTGCATGGTGTGCATTAAAATCACCGGCTATAATAGTTTTTGTTGAAAACTGAGAAAATATATGCTCCCAGTCATTTCGAGTAGTTCTAACAGATGAGGAGCAATATACGGACGTTATATAATCTAAATTCTTACAATTACAAATTTTAATGCATATTATTTCAATTCCTGAATTATTTACACTTATAGGATGTAAGTATATGAGCTTTGACTGACCTATGTGTAATTATAGCTACTCCGCCATACGAATCTAATCTGTCTTTCCTAAAAATATTGTAGTCTTTTATTTTGATACTAGTCTCTGAATTTAGCCACGTTTCACTAATTATACAAATACTGATTTTTTCTTGTGAAAGAAACAACTCTAAATCATACTTTTTGGGCATCAGGCTCTGAGAGTTCCATTGAGCAATATTAAGAACTTGCTCAAATGAAAAGTCAGCGCCCGATGTCCCAGTAACATTTAAGAGTAGGGCATTATTATCCATTATAGATAGTGTTTACAATCTTATTTAAAAAATCTTCACGTTTGACTAATTCTACAAGGTATGATATTATTTCTTCAAAAAATATTTTTAATATTTGCTGCAATTTCACTTCTCAACTTTCTTAGACAGTACAACTTCTTTCAATTTCCATAGTATGTGCCAAAAGTCAATTTTTGTCTTCTTATGACATTCTCCTGCATATGGTTGGTTACTGTCTTCTGGTGTCTTCACATTTTTGTTTCTGTCGCAGACATCAATGTTCCTTTTCTGTTTCTTTTTTTGGGTATCTATTTCTTCTTGATTACTCTTTTCCTAGTGTATTATATTTACTTTATCGTCAGATTCCACTTCACTATCATCTGTAAGCTCTTCATTAATTGTTTGGTTGTAGTTCCTGTTTGACTATATTTGTTCTTATTATTTCGTTATCAACTAAATGTGGGTAGCTACCGTCATTACTAACTTCCACAAAGTTGTGTTGTTGTTTCTGAACATTAGCTTTGCTTCTTATATATTTGGTTAGAGCTACCTTGTATGTGCAATTATTTCGGCTCATAATTGAACGAATTTCTTTTTCTTTAAGGAAAACAGGACATCTCTTATTAAATGCAATATGCTCACCCCTACAGTTTATACATCTGAATTTCGTTGTCGCACAGTTTCATGTTCTGCTCCACATTTAGGGCAATTTTTTTTCTTACTTGGACAAAGGTCTTGCCAAATGACCATATTTCCAGCACTTTGAGCATTGAGTCACTGGAAAGGTATACGGTTCCACCTTAAATCTGCAGTCATATCCGTAGATATAAAATGGTAAAGTCGGGCCATTAAAACTGAAACGCACCGATTCACTGTCCACCCATTCACCATTTTCTGACATACGTTTTAATCTTTTTGCAGCTACTATCTTATGTTCACATTTAAATGCTTTGAGTAATTCATCATCACTTACGTCCATTTCTAAGTATTTTACGACGCCATATGTTGTGCTTACTTCGCTAGTTGAATGACAGCGGTAACCTAATTCCTCCATAATATTTTTATTATTAATTAACTTATCTGCATCTTGTTTCACTTCAAAAGTAATTAACACTCGGCATGGATTTTTATATTTTATTCTTGTTATATTTTGAATGTTTTCCGATTTCAAAATCTTCGCCAAACCAATTTGCTTAGGAAGTAGTTGATGGGATGCCATACATACTTCATATTGTTCATTCTCATTCATATTAATGTTTGTATTCATTAAATAATTCTTCTTTCCCTTTCTTTGTACTAATGTAAAACCATCCGATTCGCCTTCCTCGCTACTATAACGCAACCGCTTCGCCGTCCGTTGAGTACTCATAAGTATGCCCGAGATCGGTGTCTGACATCTATCGTTACGTTCATCGTGCCCTGAAATTAATTGGTCACAATCTTCACGTATCTCTTCCTCACTCATTGCATCGCTTCCAATAGACGACGGCCCGCGATGGACCTCGTCCATCACATTATTATTAAACGAATTAATTGACGCGTCACCGATAAATAAACACGATACGTGCACTCGTTAAGCGGCACCGCGCGCAACTGATGTCAAAAGTTATATATTAGTATAGACTTTATATTGATTATTGCTACACAATAATTAAAATGCTCATACATTACAGGTCAAACTTGCAGCCCAAGTTTTTAGCCGGCAAGTGGCTACATCACTACAAGCTTATACGAAGAGTATCCAACATCTCCAAGAACATGATTATTCTACTTTTAATCCTAATTTTGATAATAATTTTTTCACAGCAGAAATAATTACCTTCATAAATGATTTGTTTGATAGTTTAAATGGTTTTGGCCGCTATGGTAACAAATTGACACATGCATTGTCTTGTAACTCTGAACACATAGATTTCTGGAATGAAGCTGTAAAAAATTAATGTCTATGCGTTTTGACTCTCCCAATCCAAGGGAAGCAAAACCTCTATCACTGAAGCATTTTGTGCATAATGTCAACTCAATAAAACATTTGTGGTCAGATTTGCGCTCTGTTGAAGGTGTAAAGTTTCTAAGTCTCCGACGTCTTAATCAAGATCCGATAGAAAATTTTTTTGGACAGATAAGGGCACATGGTACTTTTAATACCAATCCTGACTGTACTCATTTTGTGTCAGCCTTCAAAACATTATTGATTAATAATATTACAACTGGAAAATCATTATATACTAATTGTTCGGATGATGACGATAAAATGTTAGGTACATTAAATAACTTAATTAATCAACAAAAATTTAGTTCCTACCCTGAACATCTTAATCCTGAGGAAAGTAATCTTATAGAAAACTCCATCCCTAATGAAAATATATATCAACACAAATCTATACCATATATTGCTGGCGCAATTTGTCGCTCTTTAATGTCAAATTTAAAATGTAATGATTGTAGTAACTGTATAAACTCCCTATTAAGTAAGAGTGAGTCATCTCACCAATTAATTCGTTTAAGAGAGTATAGTACTGATGTAGATAGGTTGTATTATCCTTCCAAGAACTTGAGTAAAATTGTATGGCAGAGTATATATATTATTGATAAGATTTTACCATCCATTTGCAGTGTTTACGTTTATTCCGAAATAGTAAGTTCATTAAAGAAAAATATTGATACTACATGGTATAATTGTAATAATCATAAAGAGTCTTTTATGGAATCTTTTTGGTTGTATGTAATTAGAATGCAGGTTAAACAATGGTGTTGTAATTTTAATAATAGAATTAATAATGTCGATCACAGGCCTAAAGATGTAGAAATGGAAACTCTAATCCGTGAAAAAGTTACAAAAGGATTGAGTTATAGAAAAGTAAGGAGACGTAGTACATAATAATAGCTAATAGTCATCATCATCATCCTCAGCTCACAGCAGTCTCAACTGTATGTTGTCAAACTCAATCCTTAGCTTTGTTATATAGAATAAATTTGTTAATTGATTTAAATATTATCTTAAATTTAAAATTCTTAAATTAAATTTGAGTGTCGCTCAAGTCTACTTTCAGGGTGTAAAATCATTTTAGTTTCAATTCAAGGTTTTCTTTAAAATAGACCTATGTTGCCAAACATTTTCTTATACGTTAATATGAACCTGTTTGATCGTTGTCAAATATTTATATATATTAAACTGAATGCCAAATCTTACATGTAATTTAAATGTAGAATCCTGAAATAGAAATTTGTTTGTTTCTTAATCATATTGCGTCCAGTATTTTTATATTCATTTTGCTTGTAAATGTGCCTTTATATAGTATTACCAATTATATTATTATGCATGGAATGTCTCACAAGTTGCAATATTTGTAATAACTTTTGTTAATTCATTTAAATATTGTATTACATTTAAAATTATTTTATTAAATTTGATTGTTGATGCTCAAGTATCCTTTTAGGGTGTATAATCATTTTAATTTAAATTCAAGGTTTTCTTTAAAATAGACCTATGTTGCCAAACATTCTATTACACCTTAATATGAACCTACCTGATGGTTTTCAAAATATTTATATATATTAAACTGAATGCCAAATCTTACATGTAATTTAAATGTAGAATCCTGAAATAGAAATTTGTTTGTTTCTTAATCATATTGCGTCCAGTATTTTTATATTCATTTTGCTTGTAAATGTGCCTTTATATAGTATTACCAATTATATTATTATGCATGGAATGTCTCACAAGTTGCAATATTTGTAATAACTTTTGTTAATTCATTTAAATATTGTATTACATTTAAAATTATTTTATTAAATTTGATTGTTGATGCTCAAGTATCCTTTTAGGGTGTATAATCATTTTAATTTAAATTCAAGGTTTTCTTTAAAATAGACCTATGTTGCCAAACATTCTATTACACCTTAATATGAACCTACCTGATGGTTTTCAAAATATTTATATATACGAAACTGAATGCCAAATCTTACATGTAATTTAAATGTAGAATCCTGAAATAGAAATTTGTTTGTTTCTTAATCATATTGCGTCCAGTATTTTTATATTCATTTTGCTTGTAAATGTGCCTTTATATAGTAGTACCAATTATATTATTATGCATGGAATGTCTCACAAGTTGCAATATTTATAAACTTATTTTGTAGTTTTATTTATATTGTATTCAAGGGTTGTATTATTTAATTGTATTTTATATTAACCAATTTGAAATGTATTATTTTGGTACATTAGAATGAAAGTCTGCAATGATGTATTAAATTTCATAATGACTTGTTTTTAATTAATACAAATAGTATATTTGTAAGCAGACATTTTTCGCAATACTCTTCATTGTAATCATGTCCATAGCAATACTTTGCCGGAAAATGTAATTAATTTAATTTTATGCTTTGAAATATTGCATAGTAGAATCATATAATAGTTTGACTATTGTATCTCTACTCTCCTTTACATGGTTTAAAAACAAAGTAATCTTCAATATGTTTATCATTTTGCTAATTGAAAAGCATAATATGTTGTTTTAAACTGTTTATATGAATCATGCTTTTGCACCTTTCATATATTTTTATTGATTTGCAATGTAATGGAAGAGCAATTTCGATCATATCTTTAAATGATGATCTAGTGGACCATGACCTATCTCAATCTCAATCGTTTATTGAGGGGGCCCACGTATAGGAGTGTATGGATAAATATAAATTATTGAATTTCCTCAAATTATTGAATCCAACATTTTCGTTTTTTTATGCAGAATGTTTAAGAAACTATCTTCGTGATTAAAAAAATATTATGTTTAATCTATATACATATATGGTTTCAAGATACTAACATTATATTGTATTCAGACTTGTATTTAACTTATTTTGTATTCGATTTAATAATACATTTGTAATGTTACACATGGAATGGCTTCCATGGTGTAATAATTTGTAAATTTACACTATTAAGTTTTTAGCACGCTATTCATTTAATGTATCTAAAGTTAACCATAATGAAAACATTTCATTAATTTACTAGAAGCCTGAACTAATTTGGGTAAATTTATATCGCCAACTACTATGATCCATGCCAACCCTGTAGTTACTAACATAAAGAAACTGTAACTGTAGTTGCTAACATAACTTAACATTCATAAAGCTTAAGATATTAAAAAAAAACATATTAATATTATGCTTATATCTTATAGAGCGTTGGGCGTTAATTGTAAAATTTCTAGTTACGAGGGGTCTTAGAAGTAAAATATGTGATAATAAGATTTATAAGTAATATATGTAACATTTTTTCTTTTCAGAAACAGGTAAATGTGATAAATAATTTGTTGTGCTTCTTACTTTCACATTATTTACTTCCATACAACCTTACATCTCTTGATTGAGGAGAGAAATATTCTAAATTGTCATGAATCGCTATCAAACGCAGATTTTTTCTTATCTTAGTGGTAGTTTCCTAAGATTATCCCGATTTAACAAACAAAAACCTCATAACGAATTTTAAAATATGTATGTTAGGGTCAATCAGAAGGTAAAATGAACGAAACCTAATGTATTTATAATATCATAACTTTTAATTACTTTGAAACTACTATTGCCATTGCCAATCATTGCTTTACCGGAACAGTGTAGACCAATTGTGCGTTCTGGTTGACTTCACGTATCTCAGCTGTATAAAATGACCTGTAATATTGTGATCAATTGATTTTTATACATGAATTGTGAACTTTTCTGAATTTAACTAATGCATAATCACTGTATTGTAAATATATTATAAAAGAGCAACGCTAGAGTTTCTTGCCCGTTCTTCTCTAGCGAATACAGCCTTGTGAACCGGGTGGTAAAGAAAAAAAGTGACAATCTAAATAAGGATTGTTTATGGTATTTTCAGAATAACAAATTAATTTAATTTTCATTGTTTATAAATAAAGTTATTTATTTTTGAAGTTTATTTTATTTATTTCTTTAAAACCAATATATGAATATACAACTACCTAAATCGGTAAAAAAAACCGGTAAGTTTGAGGCACAGATGTGAACCGGAAAATAAAGCCATCCCTAATTAAATTAAAGATCGGTATCTCGATAAAGTACCGATTGTCACAGCACTGCTACACATGTATATAACCACCGAACGAAAAGTAAAGAAGAACACTCTGTCAAAATATGTACTAGATAGAAAGAGATGGACGATTAATTATGAATGAATTGTATAACATAATATAGACATAAAGTACATGTTTGGGCTTTCACTGTGTGAGTTCCCTTATCGTGTTAAAAAATTTGTATGGACTCGGCTGTCTGTCTTGTTTATTAGTCTGTGGTGGTACGCGTCACGTGACCTTATGCTTTATCCCCTCTATTCTTTAATCATTGTTTGAATCTTGGACATTCACTCTACGTTGACAACTTTTATGCCAGTATCTCATTAGCCACACAACTTTTAGAAAAAGGTACTTTTTGTACCGGCACTCTACGACTAAATAGAACCGGAAATCCAACAATTTTAAAAACCAAATTAATGAAGGGCGAATGTATTATATTACATAATAAAAATAATATAATAGTCTGTAAATGGCACAATAATAGGGAAGTACTGTTTGTGTCTAGTGAGCACAACGCAGGTTTGATTCAAGTGCGCAATCCGCGTCGACCAGAAATTACAACATTAAAACCAAATGCCATCGTAAAATACACAAAATATATGAGAAATGTAGACAAACATGACCAGTTAATGTCGTATTATAACTGTGAACACAAAACCCTTAAGTGGTATAAAAAAGTAATTGTTCACATAATTGAAAAGTCTTTGATAAACGCTTATCAATTGTATAACATTTGTAACAACGTAAATAAATTATCACTGTATGATTTTAAACGTAAGGTATTAGAGGCATTACTTCCACCTAAACCAGTAATTGCTTCGGTATCCCAGAATATTCATTTGCCGCAAATTTTGCCATCTGGTGAATCCGGGCGCACCAAAAGGAAGCAATGTATAAATTGTAAAAAAAAAACAAAAAAAGAGTTGACACAATTTATTGCTGCCCGAGTTGCCCAAGATTACCAGGCTTGTGCTTATCATGCTTTAGAGGGCATCATAAATATTAGTATTGAATAACTAAAATTGTAATGTTTTTTTTTATAAGTTTTATATAAAAGTTTTAACTTCTAGGGAAAGAAAAAGTCTATGTTGTCTGGAGCAACATTTTTTTTTTTACTCTTGCCCGGCATAGTGGCGACATTGCACCTGATGGTAAGCGCAAATGCCGCCCAGGCAGAGTATCCATGCCGGCCTGCTAAGGTGCCTCTTCACACTACGGCGGAAGGACCCAGGATTGTAGGAAGGTCCCTCCTTCCTCCACACGTGAGACGGCAAACAATTCCACAGCCTGACGATGCGGCACAAAAAAGAATTAGAGAACCGTTTGGTTCGCGCCGGGATGGTTTGGACCGACAAGCTATGGCTTCGCAAGCCAGCACGCGTGGTTCTGGTAAGGAATGGAGAATGAGAGGAGGGGATCAAGTTGAACAATTCCTCAGAGCATTCCCCGTGATACAGGCGGTAGAACACGCTTAGAGAGGCGACATCCCTCCGGAGTTGTAGCGACTCTAAGTTGCTCGTAACGTTTGCATCATTCACAATGCGGATGGCCCGCCGCTGCAATTCATCCAAGGCATCGAGCAGGTACTGGGCGGATCCATCCCAGAGGTGCAAACAGTACTCCATACCCGGCCGGACCTGCGCTTTATACAAGCGATAAAGCTGCCCGGGCGTGAAGAACCGACGCACCCTGTTCAGGACCCCAACCCTGCGTGATGTGGCAGATATTACGCCCTCGATGTGATCCCTTGGATTGAGATCACAGCGGATATCCACACCAATGATACTTAGGTCATTCCGCATTGAGAGGGGAGTACCCTGAAGAATGGGGAGGGGAGAGAACGGGGATTTTTTGCACGTGAATGCACACACCTGAGTTTTCTTGGCATTGGATTTTAGTTTTGGCATACCAATCTAGAATATGCAGATTGGAATAGTTCCCGTAGCCAATTCTTTTCACATTCAATTGTAATTAGAATTGTTACCACAAAATATGCATAAAACGTACGTTTATTTGTTATACTTGCTAAAACCAAACCATAATCAATAAAAGCAGATTTTTGATGATCAAACTTAGTGTATATCGTAAGTACGCGGAACTGCGTGTTAACAATAAAACAACCGATACGAGACTGACTATTTATTAAAAGTTTTACAACCACCCGCATATACACCATTCTCCCCCTTTTAATACAAACAATAATTCAACAGTACACCAATTACTTACTTAAACTACTATTACACATATAACAACTTATTATAATAGAAATCTTATGTTCTAACTAAACAAAACACGAATAAATGAACATTAAAAAAAAATTACATAAGCGATGTGGCGAGGTGAGGCCGTTCGTGTCATAATAATTACAAACGTTATTCTATGTCATAACCAAATCTTTTGACTGGCTTTCGAATACGTTTGCCAGGTAAGTTATTTGCTATTGCCTTACCAGCCGTCTCCGGGCACTTGGGTGATGGGGGAGTTACTAACTCAGCTGGCTGCGATCTGGTCTCTTGCTCGAGACTGGGCGCACCATCCCCTTCAAATGAGGGACGTGTATCCATCTGCTCACCGGTTGCAGATGAGCTAGACGATTCCACAAAGTCGTGATTAATAAGGTCTAAATCCGGCTGTCCGTTATTCCTTGTCATCTGATCTACATGTTTCTTTAAGTAACTACCACCGTATTTAATATAATAAGTTAATGGCCCGATACGATCATTAATAAGACCTTTTTCCCAGGTATACTTGTTATTCCTAAACAATTTAAAATATACTTCGTCCCCTATGTTAAATTCTCGTTCCATGCCACCTTTGTATTTAATCTGCTTCATTTGTTTTTGTCTAATGAAATCGCTTGTATTCGGCCGTAACAAATCAAAAATGGTGCGCACACGTCTACCTAATAGCAATTCCGAAGGAGATTTTCCTGTTATACTGTGTGGTGTTGATCTATAAACAAACAAAAAGTATTCCAATGCGGTATCTAAGTCTTTATTTTCGAACAAAGCCTTTTTTAATGCGTTTTTAACAATTTTTACCGCATTTTCAGCCGCACCGTTACTACTAGGCTTATATGGCGTGGACGTGATATGAATGATACTTAATTCATCCATAAATTTTTTGAAATCCTTGCTGTTATAATAAAGGTAACTACTGAAATGTCAAATAAAGATTATTAGTCTGTGGTAAAATGGGAATAAAAAAGGTTGTGTAACTGTCATGTCGTTTTAATATAACGCTCCATAAAATACTAAAATACAACATGGTGTCAAGTGTGGATTTTATTAGTAAAGTATAATAAGAAATCAATTATGGCAAAAAGTGACAAAATAGGACAACAATCAGTGATGGCACACAACATTCAACAGCCACCACCTATGTCGGAAATTGGCAATATGTCCGACAATTGGCGAGACTGGAAACAGTCATTTGACTGGTATATTACGGCTTCGGCGAGAGAAAATTCTTCTGGGCGTGAGAAGTGTGCTTTATTTCTGCACACCATCGGCAAATGCGGAAGGGAAATATACGAAGAATTGGATTTTGATACAGAGGAAGTGAACGACTATGAAATATTGTGCAAAAAATTTGCTGACCGATGCGATCCGCAGAAAAATATTAATTTTGAGCGCCATTTGTTTTTTGAGTGCTACCAAACAGAAGAAGGATTTGATAAATACTTAGCCATACTAAAAGTAAAAAGTAAGTCTTGTAATTTCGGAGATTTAAGAGAAAGTCTCATATTAACTCAAATGATTCGAGGAATAAAGGACATCCAATTACGTGAAAGACTTCTTCGGAAGCCTGATTTACGCCTACAAGAGGCGGCATCATGGTGTCGGGCGGCTGAAGTCGCCGGCGAGCAAGCGATGGCGGTAAAACGCGAGGAGGCGCCCGCGCGTGATTTAGAACAGTTAGCCGCAAGTGGAACCCGAGCGCGCAGCCGCGCCATGCTGGCGCCTGCGCAGTTTTCGCGAGGGCGCATGCAGCGTCCTCAACGTTGTATAAACTGTAACTATGTGCATGAAAAAAAATCGTTGTCCTGCGTTTAACATAGATTGTTTTAAATGTAAAAAGCGCGGACATTTCGCAAAGTGTTGTAGGCAGAATAATTATATTAGAGAAATTAATCAGCCAACTGAAAACGTCACTGTATCTGAAGAATTAATCATTAATGGAGTGGAAGTTAATTCTATAGATAATAAAGGTTGGTATGAATGCATATTAGTAAATGGTATTTCAGTGCATTTCAAGTTGGACTGTGGTGCAGATGTCTGTGTGATGTCTTTAAATTCCTATATACAAGCAGGATTTTGTAAAAAGTCATTAAAGCACAACCAAACCATACTTAAAGAAGTTAGTAAGGCAGTATTACCCGTAGTTGGTTATTTTGATGCAGAATTAACATACAATAATATACACACAATCCAAAAGATTTATGTACTAGATATAAATTGTAATAATTTGTTATCTAGAGAGGCCTGTGTTAGTCTTAAACTAATAATGCGATTGAATGAGGTGTGTTTTGGTACAAATAATTATTTCTCAAAGTATCAATCTGTTTTTGAAGGAATTGGGCAGTTACCAGGTGAACACAGATTAATTTTAGATGAAACAATACCTCCAGTAGTAAGAAATTCACGAAATATTCCAATAAAACTTAAACCTAGACTGCGGGAGGAATTGGATCGCCTATCAAAACTAAATATTATAAAACCAATTGATGAGCCCACTGATTGGGTGTCAAATATTGTACTGGTTGAAAAGCCGGATGGTAAATTGCGCCTATGCCTAGATCCCCAACACCTAAACAGTGCCATAAAACGTAGTCACTTTCAACTTCCAACATTAAATGATGTGACTGCTAACCTATCTGCGGCTAAATACTTTTCAGTATTAGATGCCAGTAAAGGATTTTACATGATATCGCTAGATGAGCGCAGTTCCAAATTATGTACGTTCGCCACACCATTCGGCCGATATAGATTTTTAAGATTGCCTTTTGGTATAACTAGTGCCTCTGAAGTGTTTCATAATACCATGTATAAATTGTTTGCTATGCAGGGGGTGGAGGTGTATATTGATGATATTTTGGTACATGGCAGCACGATAGAAGAGCATGACTCAAGACTCAAAATAGTACTGCAACGTGCCCTGGACAATGGAGTGAAATTCAACCGGAAAAAATGTATATTTGCTGCTAGAGAGGTAAAGTTTCTTGGACATATTTTTGATGAAAATGGTGTTCGGCCTGACCTTGAGAAAATACAAGCAATAAAAAATATTCCTGCTCCAACATCAAAAAAGGAATTGGAGAGATTTTTGGGCATGTCTAATTATCTATCCAGATTTATTCCTCTTTATGCAGAGCTGGCTGAACCATTAAGGAATTTGTTAAAAAAGAATGTAATATTTGAATGGTTCCAAGCCCATGAGGAAGCATTTAATAATATAAAGACACACATTCAAAATGCACCAACTCTAAAGTATTATAATCCCAATCTTCCAGTGACGGTGTCTGTCGACGCGAGTGCGCGTGGCCTAGGAGCATGCTTGCTGCAGGCCGGCAGACCCGTCGCCTTCGCTGCGCGAACGCTATCATCACCAGAAACGCGCTGGGCTCAAATTGAAAAGGAAATGTTAGCAATAGTATATGGATGTACTAAATTTCATCAATATATCTATGGGCACACTCAAGTAATTGTAGAAACTGACCATAAACCTTTGGAAGCCATTTTTAAAAAACCGTTAAATGATATACCTATACGCTTACAACGTTTGCTATTAAAACTTCAAAGATATACACTAATTATAAATTATGTACCAGGAAGACTAATGTATGTTGCTGACACCTTGTCGAGGGCAGTGGTTGAAGAAATTGAGGATTGTGATAGTAAAAGCATTGATGAAACTGTTCAAACACAGGTAAAGTTTTTAATGTCAATCATAAATTTTAGTGAAGACAAATTAGAAGCAATAAGAGATGCCACATCTAAAGACTTGGGTTTATGCTCAGTATTAAATTATTACAACACTGGTTGGCCGCATACCAAGAGTATTGTAGAGGGATATGCCAAGGCATACTGGCCGGTGAGAGATGAGATCCACTGCATTAATGGCGTAATGTTTCGAAATGACAAAGTTATTATACCAGAATGCTTGAGGAAAGAGATGCTAACACGAATTCACGAAGGACATCTAGGAATAGAGAAATGCAAAAGAAGAGCTAGGGATGTATTGTGGTGGCCAGGAATGACCAGTGAAATAGAACGCACTGTGCGGGGGTGCGAAGCGTGTGCAGAGCGGCGCGCAGAGCAGCCTAGAGAGCCGCTCGTGCCGAGGGCATTGCCAGAGGCACCATGGGAAATGCTAGCGGCTGATATTTTTCAGATAAAAGATAAATATTACTTACTTGTTGTTGACTATTTTTCAAAGTATGTGGAAGTGACATCGCTTTCGAATCTCAAGAGCCTAACTGTTATTGACAGATTAAAATCCATATTTGCTCGCCATGGAATTCCCAAAAAACTAATAACCGATAATGGATTACAATTTGTGTCGCAAGAATTTAAACAATTCACTGAAAAGTGGGAATTTAAACATGTCACAAGCTCA
Organism: Hyles vespertilio; assembly: GCA_009982885.2. Taxonomy (NCBI): domain Eukaryota; kingdom Metazoa; phylum Arthropoda; class Insecta; order Lepidoptera; family Sphingidae; genus Hyles; species Hyles vespertilio. Next base: position 23,665,644 of record CM042816.1, read on the forward strand.
CCGTATTATCCTCGTTCGAATGGTTTGGCGGAGCGTAATGTACAGACTGTAAAAAATATATTGATTAAAGCCGTTCAAGATGGAACCGATCCTTATCTGGCGCTATTAAATTTTCGTAACACGCCAATTACTGGCGAAGAATGGTCACCTGCTCAACTCTTAATGTCTAGAAGATTAAATACTAGATTACCTATTTGTGAGAAATTGCTACAGCCTAAAACGTATGATAAAGTCAAATTTAAAAATATACGCCATTCAAAAAATATAGACATGAAAAAATATTATGACCGTGGGACCAAACATTTAAAACCTCTAAGTAATGGTGAGCAGGTGCGCATTCGGGATCCAACTCAAGGGGGAACTCGATGGTGTCGTGCCAAGGTTGAAAAAACTGCAGATGAACCACGTTCATACTGGGTTCAAACTCCTGACGGTCGTCGCTATCGGCGAAACCGCCAACAAATTATGAAAACAATTGATACACGCACAGAATTAAATAATAATCGACAGTTAAACAAAATGAAAATAAATTACTATGATGATCTGGACGACGGTAATGGAACAGAGGCGCAATCTACTACAAACAATATTCGAGATAATACGGAACAAGATAATTCTGTGATAGGTGCCAACCGTTACACTCGTTCAGGTAGACGAGTTCGTACGCCAGATCGCTGGCAGTGGTGAATGTAATAGAGTAATGCAAACAAATCTATAGAAAGTATGTTTATTATATATAAATAAACACATTCATCACTACCTAGATATTCTTTTGTAGCTATATTAACTTTTAAAACTTATCACTTTAGGAATAGAAGTATTTTTAGTTATGCATATTAAAATAGTTGTTTAAGTATTAATGTAAATGTTTTCTAATAATTTTACATACTTGTTATAAGGAAGGAGATGTTATAATAAAGGTAACTACTGAAATGTCAAATAAAGATTATTAGTCTGTGGTAAAATGGGAATAAAAAAGGTTGTGTAACTGTCATGTCGTTTTAATATAACGCTCCATAAAATACTAAAATACAACACTCGCCATTAAATGGGGGGCCGTTATCAGATACCAACTCATATGGTAAGCCGAAATGACCGAACAAATAAAGCAGTTTAGATATAGTTGATTTAGCCGAAGTATTTGGTACTCTAAAAGACTCGATCCATTTGGAATGGGCATCGATTAATACCAAATAGTATACAGTATTTCCTGAGATGGTGAAAAAATCGATATGTAGTCGATACCAGGGTTCCTGCGGCCAAGCCCACGGGTGCAGAGCGGCGGCGCGGGGCGCGGCCCGCTGTCGCGCGCACACGTCGCACGCGCCGCAAAGGCGCTCAATGTCTGTGTCGATACCCGGCCAATATACATAGCTGCGGGCTAAATTCTTACACTTCACAATACCTTGATGCGTGTCATGCAATTGGTCCAATATTATTTTCCTTAAACTATTTGGGATTATTACTCTGTGTCCATATAAAATACAACCCTGTTCGATACTCAGAAATTGCTTAATTTTAAAATAATTGTTTAATTCCTTATCTTTGCAATACTGCCAGTTTGTTTTAATAGCATTTGTTAACTTTTGTAAGACGTTATCGCATAGTGTATGTTTACGTACTTCTTTGAAATTTAGAGGACAAGTATTTTCTATGAAATTTATGTATGAATCTATCCTAGTGTATTCTTCCTCATTCTGCACCGGTAACCGCGATAAACAATCTGCGACGCAATTATGTTTAGAGTCGATGCATTTAATCTGGTAATTATACGCACCTAATATTACTGCCCAACGCTGAAGGCGGCTGGCAGCCATTAAGGGAACTCCCTTATTTTCATTGAAAATATGAGCCAAAGGTTTACAATCTGTGACCAAGGTGAACTTCCTACCATATATGTAGTCATGAAATTTAGTCACACCAAATATTATCGCTAGCCCCTCGCGACAGATCTGTGCATAATTTTGTTCGGCGATAGATAAGGTCCGCGAGGCGTGCTGCACCGGCCTCTCGAGTCCGTCAGCAGAGCGCTGCGACAGCACGGCGGCCACCCCGCGCGGCGACGCGTCACACGTCACAGTGGTGGCTAGTTCGGGGTCAAAATGTGCCAATACTGAACTACTTCTAACTGCATCTTTAATACATTGAAACGCTTCCTGACATGACTTATTCCACGTATATTTATTACCTTTCCTCAATAAATCGTAGAGGGGACTCAAAACATGGCTCAATTTTTTTAAAAACTTCCCATAATAATTAACTAACCCCAGAAAAGCTTTTAATTCTTTGATATTCGTAGGTACTGGTGTTTTAGCGACCGCGTCAACCTTTTTACGATCGGTATGTAATCCGTTAGAATCAATAACATGACCTAAATAAGAAATTGATTTCTTAAAAAATTTACACTTTTCTGGTGCTACGCGCAAACCACTGTCGGATAATATTTTAAATACCAATAAAATCTTTTGCCACAACCTATCTCTGTCCACATCACAAATGGTTAGATCATCTAGATAACACGTCACACGCGGTAACCTAAACAGTTTATCCATAATTCTTTGAAATTTATTTGGTGCGCATTTAATACCAAATGGCAAACGATTAAAACAAAACATACCCTGATGTGTAACAATCGTACATAATCTTTTTGCGCGGTCATCTAGAACGAACTGTAAATATGCATTACTGAGATCCACCTTTGCAAAGATAACGCCACCTTCCAATGCGGCAAATATGTTATCAATTTTAGGAATAGGGTATTTGTCGTCGACTAAAACTGGATTTAACGTAGTTTTGAAATCTCCACATAAACGCACCTGTCCGTTTTTTTTAATTACGGGAACTATTGGTGTACCCCACTCGCTCCATTCTACTGGCGTGATGATGTTTTCGGTTTGCAACCGCTGCAACTCCGCTTCGACGGCGGGGCGCAGCGCGTGCGGCACGGGACGTGCACGTCGCCACACCGGCTCGCTGCCGGCCCGCACAGACAGGCTAATCTCACATTTATTAAATGTACCAATGCCGGCTTTAAACACGTCAGGGAAGCGTTGTAATAATAAATTAATTGCATCCTTCGAATTAGAAGGCGACTGTGACTGCATAACATTATTAATAGGTTTAAATGATGGAAATAATACACCGAATGCTCGCATCCAGTCGCGTCCCAACAACGAGGGACTGAAATTATTATCTATTACTATAAGGCATAAATTTCTCTTGACAATATTATTAATTTGTATCGAGCAAATAAGTTTACCTTTCGGCTTCACCTTCTGACCACTGTACATTTTCAAATTTGATAGATAAGGTTGTAATGCATACTGATCGAAACATTCCTTAAAAGTCTTATAGGATATAACACTGACTGCCGACCCGGTATCCCCTTCAAAAGTAATCGGCACATCGTTTACTTTCACTTTAATCGTCCACCTTTCGTCCGACTCGTCATCACTCAGCTGGTACACGTCTAATTCACTCCCGCAGTCAGATTCGAAGGACGCCCCCGACTCGGGCAAATCACTAACACCATGGACCGATTTATGTTTCCGTAATCGGCACACTTTGGCTATATGTCCTTTTTTTCCGCACACGTAACACTCGCTGTGTATAAAAGAACACTTATCCTGCCGGTGCCTCCCATCGCACCGGTAGCATCGCTGCGTCGTGCCAGCAGCGCCGCTGGCACCTCGATGCGCGCGGGCGCGGCCCCCAGCGCTGGGGGCGCGCGGCGCGCTCACCGCGTGCAGTGGCTCGTCCGCTCGAGCCGGGCCGGCCTCCGCTGGCGGCCCCGCGTCTCGTATCGCCGCTTCCAGTGACAGCGCCAACTCCGTCACCCGCATCAATGTTAACTCGTCATCTTTCTCCGTCATAATGCGTTGTCGGATTCGTTCATTTGTAATCCCGTAAACGAATTGATCTCGAAGATTCTCTTTTAAGCTGTCGGTGGATGGAAACTTGCATGATTTGCTGAGTTTCTTTAGTTGCACTAAATATTCGTTAATGGTCTGGCCGTCGACTTGTTTACATGATCGAAATAACATTCTTTCTGCAATTGTGGAACGTTTCGGTGACAGATGTTCCTCGACCAATTTTTCGATCTTGTCGATACTGACATTTTCGGGGCTTTCGGGATAGCATAAATCTATTATAAGATCCAAAACTTCAGTGCCTACAATTGCAACTAGAAATCTGGGTTGTTCGACCACTTTTATTCCGTGAATAGAAAACCACGCCTTCACTCTTGTAATATAGGTCGACCAACGGTCCACGTGCACTTTGAACTCCTTTAAACCGCCAAAATCGGGTATTCCACTTTCACCCATAATGAATATACGTCAACAATGGTCCTCAGCACGCAATTAATGGGTTCCTCGTCGCCAAATAGTGTATATCGTAAGTACGCGGAACTGCGTGTTAACAATAAAACAACCGATACGAGACTGACTATTTATTAAAAGTTTTACAACCACCCGCATATACACCAAAACTGACCTTAATTGTTCTAGTATGTTAGCCCTCTTCACAATAAATAAATTATTATTCAAATTGTGTTTCGTATTTTATTCCGTGCGTGTGAATACCTGAGTAGGTACTTTTACCCAGTTAGGTATTTTTTTTCTATCAAGAAGATTGACAGGAAATATTTATGAAGATATTTATGAGATTGAGAAACACCGACAATTATCAATAATTTGAGGATACTTTTTTTTTTAAATAAATTTATTTTATTTAAATAAATTTGATCATTTTAATAATAATAAGTATCTATCCATTATCTATGTATTGACATTTAATTATTGTGAAATTAAAAAAGTAAATGGTTTGCAACCCCTGATAATATTCGAAGTTATCAATAATATATTTTTTTATGCTTTTAACAGGATGTTTGTAATTTGTAAGAGCACAATAGAAATACTTATCAAATAAAGATAATTTATTTACCATTTAAATCCATAATCTATTACAAAAACTGCAGATATTCCTTTTCTGAAATTTCTATCACCAAATCTTCACGAATCTTATATAAAACTGGTTAAAGTAATTAAATTAATTCTGCTCCTTGCTAACAACAGTCGTTATTGCAACAACTATAGCGTACTACTGAAAAAATCTCATGAATTCGAAATGAATCCATCGAAATTCATAACGAAGTGCTGAAAACGCCGATCGGCGTTTTATATTTTTTATCTCTCAGGGGCGGCTCACGCCGATCGGCGTTTGCGTTAATAAGTATGCCGCATCTGGGTAGCGAGAGCAAAATTTGTTGCCGCATTGAATGGGTTAATAAAATCCTCTGCGCTGCGCTACGTTCTGACTGCGCTGACCCTGAGGGAAGGCACGATGTCTCGTGAGGGAATGATTTTCATAATATTAATATACCATATATTAGTACCTATTTAATAATAATATCTATATTTTTTAATGGTCAATAGTATTACAGCTACCTTATATCACAATTAAAATATAACATCATAATTAAGAGCGTATACACCTTGCGCGCAAAGTCAACTATAGGTATTTCTTCGTTAATTTCACGCACACATAAGCGACCAAAGCTGTGTGCGTAGAGCTGCCGCGTCGGCTCGCTATACAATCGGCTCAAACAACTTTGATCCGTGCGCTTCAAATATTCAATTGAAATGTAACTGTAATAAAAAATCATAAAAATATTTTATTTGCATTATAAGTAGACAAATATTACTGTGCAAGCAAAGAATAATACAAATTTTGGATACTAATCATATTTTCGTTATTATTACATTGTTAAGTTGCATTCAAATCAGTGTTCAATCAGTATACACTACGACGTTTTATTAATCATTTCGTGTTCGAACACATAAATAGTGTTAGGGGCCTTACAACCCCTTACAATTACGAAATATATTTAATTTTATTTTACAATACATAACATAATTTAGCCTCGGAATTACATCCCATTATATTACCTTTAACATAATTTATACTCACTACAAAATCATTGTAGGTAATAAAAATAATTAAATATTTTACTACCAAAGTACTAAGATGTGGTAATCGCATTCCGCGCGTGGCTATTTTTACTACGCGCGGCATAATCGACTGCAGCCAGGCCGGAGCGACGAGCGATACGTCCTCCCTTTAGAAGGCGTTGCGGCGGTCTGATTTGATCCACGTCGGACAGCGTGTTTTATAGTGGTTTTTAAAATATTTGTAGAAAACATGAAAACTAATTTTGTTGAAATATAAAAATGGTAATTTATTGATAAGATGTTCTTCTATTGTAATATGCAATTGCTATAAAAAATTATGTACGATAAGTTGGTGAAAAAAAATATGTTCTTGACGAGAGTTTCTGAATAATTTCGCATTGTTTAAATTTTTATTTTTCAGGAACTAAACATAAAAAGATTCTTTTTCTCAGCAAAATCCCTCCATAAGGGTCTTATTAGTCTGATAATATTTTTATTTTCATCTTATATTTAGTGGTTTCGGATATCTTAAGCTTCTAAATTGCCATTTAAAGCCTAAATAACGAAACTTGTGTTCAGTAATCCGTATAGTACTCACAAATTATCCATCAATCTATAATGTTTTCCACCAAAATCCCTAGATGACAACCTTTTCTGAAATTAATAATAATTATTTTTCCTTTAAATTGTTTATTGGTGGCTATTAACTCATTTGAAAAGTCCTATTTTTAAGCCAAAAAGCGCGTGCAGGGTATAAACGCTCTTAACTAGTTTTAGTAAAATACCCAACCAAAGAGTAATAAATAGATGGATAAATAATTGTTAATGGTTTTAAGAGTACCGAATGGAGTCGAATACATTTATGGCATAGTTAAAAGTTAATAAATTAAACAACTAGGGAAAAAATAAAATGTATATTTGTTAAGTACGAACATAATATTATGTCTACATTGAATCTGTTAATTGACATTCAGACTTTACACTACATACTTTATGGATCTTCAATGCATTTATAATGCAAGATCTTAATATTTACCACTAAGTTTAAAGGAATGTTATATGTGTATTTTCTATTTGATGTGTGTACTAGTAAAAGGACAATAATTTATTGAGGATCTCTTGACTCGTCAACCGCGATGCACAGAATTAGTGTTTCCGTGTATTTGTTACGTCATTGCTCGTCCGACATTTGTTCTGCGCTTTAACACTTTTATTAAAGAGAGAGTGCTGTCATACATTTACGCCTTCAAAAACGTAGATATTGTCTCATTCGTAATGTTGGTAGCGCTTCTATATTAGTAGAAATAAACTAATTATTTAAAAACAAATTGCTATAAGTGCATTTGACGAAAGAAATTATATTTAGCTATAATCCTTTTGATAATTGGATATAAACGGAACTTGGCTATTTATTTTATTTTTCCGTTACAGGTAATCCAAGCATGTTGAAAAAAGGTGGTCCGGCACCACCAGTTTTATCTACTTTTTGAAGTAACAGCGCTCCTTCTATATTATAAATAAGGTTCTGCGTAATTGCTGTGACGTTTGGTCTCATGTCTACATACAAACACAAGGGATATATTTTGTACACACACTTTGCCAGTGTCTTTGTAGTGTGCGTGTCCTCGCGCGGCGCCCGCGGCCGCGTGTAGTATGCAGCGTGTAGTAGTAAGCACTGTGTAGTGTGCATTGTGCAGTGTGTAGTGTGCAGTGTGCAGTCGCAGTGTGTAGTGTGCATTGTGTAGTGTGCAGCGTGCAGTTGCAGTGTGTAGTGTGCAGTGTGCAGTGTGTAGTGTACATTGTGTGGTGGGCATTGTGTAGTGTGCATTGTATAATGGGCATTGTGTAGTGTGCAGTGTGTAGTGTGCATTGTGTAGTGGGCACTGTGTAGTGTGTAGTGTGCATTGTGTAGTGTGCATTGTGTAGTGTGCATTGTGTAGTGTGCATTGTGTAGTGGGCATTGTGTAGTGGGCATTATGTAGTGTGCAGTGTGCAGTGTGTAGTGTGCAGTCGCAGTGTGTAGTGTGCATTGTGTAGTGTGCAGTTGCAGTGTGTAGTGTGCAGTGTGCAGTTGCAGTGTGCATTGTGTAGTGTGCAGTTGCAGTGTGTAATGTGTAGAGACAAGTGCAGACCAGCACTCATGTCAATACGTAGTCCCACCGTCTATCCACGTAGTAACACACAACTAGATACACTAATTTTTATTTCACAACATCGCTACGAAGTGGCATCACTCATGCGGTCTCGTATATTACCCCATCTTCTTTCATTGGGTAAAATATCGCTACAAAGTGTGTAAGGATATGTAGGTGGGACGTTAAGTTTGTATAGGATTGAAACGTAGTTTGTTGCATAATTGTTGCCGCGAGGGTTAATGAGTCCCGCCGCGAGGAACTCATGCAACATCAACACAACACTTAGTGTTGGATGTGGTTGAACGGTGAGTTGACGCAGTAGTGGCGGTCGCGAGTGCTTTCATGTCGAACCCGCTATTTACCTTACCCTATGGACTCTCAATTCCATTTAACAGTGTATAAATTCGTACTTTGAGCAGCGAACGTAAAGGAATCATATTATAACGAGTTAAGTACACTTTTGAGATTCAAACATTGGTCAACACTTACAATTAGAACAGAGTAAAATTTAAAATACCACAACATGAATATCAAAATACTTTCTATAAATAATGTAGTCGCGTACAAACAGGTCGCGGTTCGCCCGTGCCCCACACGTACGCAACTGTCAACATTACACTATATACAATGGACGATAAACCCGGTGTTATTTATTATACATATGTATATATATATTCTTATAAAAATATGTTAGTAAAAATCTAATATAAATGTACAGAGGTGAGCTCGTTGAAATGTAACACATCGTTATGAAGTATAAAATGCATGCGCAGTTGGCAGCGCCGCCGCCCGGCCGCCTCACATGCCCGACTCCGCGATGCCCTCGTCGTCTGCAACACAACACAACCCGCTCAGTACTCGCCACTCACCACTCACCACTCACCACTCTCTACTCGCGTGTCGCATGCGATGTTAGCAGACACTAACGGGGTCACATCTAATCACTCCAACGACACGCATTCAACTTATAATAATTATATTGGTGTTAATACAATATTCATAAGATAGTGCAGTGAGCGGGTGAGTTAAATAAACAACACAAATCTGACATTTCAGCATAATGTTGAAGCGTTTAAAACGAATTAGGTGGTAGGTATGTAGTAATATCGGATGCAATAGAGATCATCGATCGTCCTCGTCGGTGCGAGTCCGGTGTGAGTGAGAGGCGGGAGCGAGGCGCAAACGGCGGCACACAAACATACTGCGTGGCAGGTGGCGGTGCGCAGGTGGCCGGCGCCGACGCGTCCGCTACTGCGCGAGGAGCGGCGGCTGCGAGTTACCTTCGAAGGCGGGGTTGAGGTGGTGCTGGTGGTTGTTGTGCTGCGGCGCCGCCAGGTCCTGGCCCTCGAGCACGGCCACGAGGCACTGGTGGATGCAGATGTACTGCTGCTCCGTCTGCACCATCCACACGCGCTCGCGCCGCATGGCGTGCACCATGCCGAAGATGTCCATGTACTCGGCGTGGTTGGCGAGCTGCTGCAGCGCCGTGTCCAGCGTGATGAAGGTGCCGGAGCGGCCCACGCCTGCGCTGCAGTGCACCACCACGGGCCGCGCGTCCGGCGGGCAGCGCTCGCGGAACGCGCGCACGAACCTGCAACACGAGGCGCGTGAGGGGGCGGGGCGGGGGCGGGGCGGCCGTGAGGCAGGCGCGGCGTACCTGGCGAGCGTGGTGGGCGGGTCGGGCACGCCGAAGTCGGGCCAGGTGGTGAAGTGGAAGTGCTTGAGCACACGCTGCTCGGCGCCGCGGCAGAGCATGAGCTCGGTGATGGTCCAGTCGGGGTAGCGGCTCTCGTTGAGCGCGGTGACGGCGATGTCTCCGTAGTAGACGGGCCGCGTGTCGTAGGGCCAGTAGCGGTCGCACTTCTCGCGGCCCTTCTCGACGCAGCGCGTGAGCATGACGATGGCGCGCGAGCCCGACTCCCAGCACATGCGCCAGAAGTCGTCGCGCGTGCAGTGCAGCGGCCCCTGCGCCGCGCACACACAATACGCTTTATCAACTCGTTAAATTTCAATCAATTTAGAATACATAGCATGCTACTTAGATCCGAAAACAAATAGACGGTAAACTCTCTCAATTTTGCGTCGGTTTAATGCGGAGTTGACTTTGAGAGCTTACGATATGTTAACATCGTGTGACGGAATACATATGGTGAAACGTGGGTGACCCGGTTATACATCATCCTACCCCTTCATGAAAAATGGCGTGACTTTATTTATTTAATTGAAATATCTTTATTGTGCGTACAATAAAGATTTAATTAAATGACTGGAACTACTATACAGAAAGAATATAAAAAAGTACAATTGTCGGTCTTATCGCTCTATAGCAATGTCTTCCAGACAACCATGGGATGGATTTAAAACAAGGAGAGAGAAAGGGCAGTGCAAAAATAAAGAATTACTTACAGCTAAATAAAAGTGAAAAAATGCCTATACATACATACCAAATAAACACAAATACATATAAATATAGACATACATAAACACATATATATAATTATAATTTAATATATTATTTTATGTATGTATGTACCTATAAAAGCATAGAATACACACTATGTACTGTCAATGTACCAAGAATATGGTTAAAGCGGGATAAAAGTAATAAGAACTTAAGGGAAGAATTCAACAAATATTTTCATTATTTTCCCTTTTTATGTTTATGAGAAATTCAACAAAACGCGGGAATTTTTTTTTATTACAAATAGTTAAAATACTGTATGACGTGAGCCGGATCTTGAGGGAAAAAACTGCAAACTCGGTATTTTGAAGAATCGAACACGACGAAATTGAAAAAAATAAACCTCAGAACAATAACTAAGCATAGAAGGAGTCTGAAACATACTCATATACTTATCCTGTTTTTTCCAATGGGCCAAATCATGGGAGAGAATGAGACAAATAGTATGTGCTAAGGACGGCTCATGTTAACTGATGAAACGTCAAATTGCTATGTTGGGTATGATTACGCGACCGAATTACAAAGTGCAGTTATGTCAAATGTTACTAACGGCCAAAGCGCCGACACAATTTAGTTGCGACATATTCAATAGTGATGTGCTGCACATTTTATCGATAATATAAATCATGTATATTTTAGTTTACTAACCATGTTACATAAATTGGCTTGTACTTTAAGATACCTACCCGGTAGTGTAGTGGTAAAAAGCGCTCGGCCACTGCGCGAGGGCTGTGGTCTAAGATACTCTTCATAATTTTCGATATCATCATGTCCATCGTCATTTTCCTGGTAGGTCTCTCATATGTGAGAGGCTGCCTGGGTGGGTACCACCGCAGTGTCTATTTCTCCCGTCAAACAGCAGTTTAAATGCACTGTTGTGTTTCGGATTGAAGGACATTGTAGCCATAGTAACTACTGGACATATTGAGACTTAACATCTTATGTCTCAGGATGGCGAGCGCAGTGGAATGCCAAGCATTCCTTTGTAATTCAAGGTGTTGTTTGGTTTTGTTACTGTTCATGAGCAGTCGCATCGCTTACCATCAGGCGAACGGCATGCTCGTCTCGCCATTTACTGCAAAAATAAAAATGTCCATGGCAAAAAAATTCTCTAGAGGCTTTGCGTACTAGCAGAGTAACGCAATCACACATGTAATGTTTTTTTTTTGCGGAAGTTTCAACTGCTAATTCAAAATGGGTTTTCATGGGAGTTACCTTATATTTTTGCTAGTTTTTTTTATCTTAGTAACAACACTGAGGACACCAGAGAACACCTTTTCAAAAAAAGTAGATCATCGTTTTATATTTTTTGTTCTGTAGCCACAAAGATAAGACATAAGTTTTTAATAAATAAAAAAATGGCTATGGATTTGATATAAATAATAATTATTCATGTATGAATATCTACCACTGTGTCTACAAATTTGCTATAAATAAAATTCATCTATCGATATGGATATTTTACTGGTTGTAGGTGTCTCATATGTGAGAGGCCATCTGGGTAGGTACCACCGCAATGTCTATTTCTCCCGTGAAACAACACTGTGTAAATGCACTGTTGTGTTTCGGATTGAAGGACATTGTAGCCAGAGTAACTACTGGACATATTGAGACTTAACATCTTATGTCTCAGGATGGCGAGCGCAGTGGAATGTTGCTACTGTTCATGAGCGGTCGTATCGCTTACCATCAGGCGAACGGCTTGCTCGTCTCGTCATTCATTGCAATAAAAAAAAATGGATAAACTATCAGAAGAGATCACAGCACAATTATTTCTTGTTGTCAAAATTAGAGTGTACGTTGAAATGTGAATAGCGCTACTTCTATGTTATTCATTGTTCTGAGAAATTAACGATTGTGGATTAAACCACGCGACTACTACTAATAATACCAGTCGCAAATATTACAGGACAAGTGAAGCTTGCGTATAGAAATTAACTTTAAAAATATTAAAATTAATTTTACTAAATTGATATTATAATTGTTTTGATCTTTTATTTACATATTTACTAACTATTAAGAAGAGGTAGAGAGAGTATAGTACGGTTTATATGTGACAGTACGTATGTACTTTGTACAGTGGGCAGTGAGCAGTAAGTAGAAGTGCCGACCTGCGTGACGATGAACTCGCGCGGCGAGTTGTGTCCGGGCACGTAGTTGGCGTTGATGTAGTCGGAGCCCTCCTCGTCGTCCACGGGCTGCAGCTTGTAGCGCGAGTGGTCGTAGGGCAGGATGTTGGTGAAGCGGTTCTTGGGTCGGTTCACTGGCAGGTCGGCCGCCGTGCACGCCTGCTCGCGCCCCACGTGCTTCAGCTCCTCGAACTCCTCGCTGAACCTGACATCACGAGCCACATCACCACTACGCGATAAATATGTCGGCTCGCGAGGAATCGTCACATCGAGCGGTCGCATTCGGTGGGACGACGCCTCGGTGCGGCACTGACCTGAAGTCGGAGTCGGCGGACATGAGGCGGTAGTGGTCGATGAAGTCTGCGACGCGCACGGGACGCGAGGTGCGCGGCGCGGGCGGCGCGGGCGGCACGTGCGCGCGCGAGCCCCGCCGGCGCCGCACTGCCAGCGCCGCCGCGCCGCCGCCCGCCGCCAGCGCCGCGCCCACGCACGCGCCGATGATCCACGCCGTGTTGTCCACCTCTGCACACCGCTCGCTCTTTACTATTCTTTACCCCGATACGTTCAGTGTTCGATCTGTTGACGCCGCGGAGCTCGCGTGCGGCCGCGTTTGGCGATATAAATCTGAACTGAAATCCGTCTCACCACTAGATGAAGTACTACTACTGATGCTGATGCTAGCCATCACGGTTTTTGAGATTCAGCCTGGTGACAGACAGACAGACAGACAGGCAGCGGAGTCTCAGTAATAAGGTTCCGTTTCTACCTTTAAGGCACGGAATCCTAAAAATGGTAACATCATTACTAGTGGCCGGCCGGTTTCGTACGTTACAAACATTATATCTCGTAATAGCTATGTCATACTTAAATAGAACGAGACTGTGTCTTTTTATCCGCGGTATACTCTATATCCTATTCGATTCCATCTCTTCGGATTTGGTAAAATCGCAAATTTGTTTGATTTAATAAATAACTTTGTCAATGCTTTTCCAACAGGATAACTATTTTTTCGGGTTATAAGAAGTTTGTGTCTTAATCAAAAATGATAAACAAAGCTGAATAGGCCGGACACCGGGTAGTTTCCGGATATCCGTTTCACCTCTAGTTTGAATATAACATAGTTACTAGGCGAAATAATAATATATGTTTTCAATGTTAACTTTAGTGAAAAAGCCGGACCGCTAGTAGCATTATGATTAATCTATAAAAAACGTGTACGCGCAGCGAGCCTTGGATTGTACTGTGTGTTGATATAACGTGCGAGCTTTGTACCAACCGATCGCTTGGACTATTGTGACTCGGACAGAAGCAGTGGTCGTGGCGTCGATATTATCCGAGGCGCTATGAGCTATGCGTTCACGAGCCACTGCACTGGTTCACTTGGAGACTTATCACTAGTGGCCGACATGGCGTACTGTGGCATGCGGACAGGCCGCGAGTCGCCGCGTTATCGCCCACTATCGCCTATCTACGAGCCACTCCATTCCTACATCGCCACATCATTTGATAATAAATTGATTGTATTGTAATCTGCGCGCGATTCGTTACGCGCTATTGATTAAAACTATAAAATATTAAGTGAGCATTGATCACATTTATAGATACGTATAATTGTCTCGGCGTCAGTGTCTGTATTCATCGCCGCTAAAGACGTTGTGCTCACGGAGCAAGTATGATCTCCTAATTGCGGCAGCAGCAAACTCGCAACTAGCACCTATGCGTTGTTCCTTTATGTGGTATATGTACATAAAGGAATAACGCATACGTGGCGACCCTAGTTGTTAATTTCGATTATCACTGACTTCAGTATATTATGAAAAAAGGACATAACGGGAGACGCGACACGTCACCTGTGGAGACTGGCGTGTAGGCGGTGTCGGTGTACTTGTCGGGCGCCGTGAAGGCGCGCAGCTTGACCAGGTAGTGCGTGCCCGGCTTCAGCGGCCCGTTGCAGTACACGCGGCCGCCCGCGTCGCAGCGTTCCGAGCCGATCGTGAACTCCTCCACCGGCGACGCCAGGAACGGGTAGTAGGGCTCCGTCACCTGGTAGGGCGGCCACACCGCCAGCCGTTGCACGTCGCGCCACGAGGGCAGCGGCGCGCCCGAGTCGTTGCGCGCCTCCTCGCACACCACCAGCGTGTACGCCGTCACGTTGCCGTTGGCCGGCGAGAAGTAGTCGGACCGGAACCTCACCACGACCGTGGTGGCGGTGCGGCGCACGGGCGCGGGCAGCGTGGCGGGCGGCGGACGCGGCGGCGCGGCGATGTCCATGTGCTGCGTCCAGTGCGCCGCCTCGCCGCGTCCCGCGCCCGTCTCCGCGCGCAGCCAGAACTCGTACGTGCCGCCCGGCGCCAGCCCCTCCACCGCGCCCGAGCGCGCTGCCGGCAACCACGCGTCAGCACCGCACGCTCACACACACTCACACTCCGTCGCACGCACCCGCTCATACGCACCGTCCGCCGGGAACTCGATGGTGCGGCGCCGCTCGGGGTCCGACTGCGGCGCGTACTCGAGCAGGAAGCGCGTGAGGTTCCCGTTGGCGTCGCCCGGCGGCAGGTCCCACACGAAGGCGAGGCGCGAGGGCGCCGCGTCGGCGGGGTGGAAGGTGCGCGGCGCGGGGGGCGGCGCCTCGCGCGTGCTCACGGCGGCGCTGTGCGCGCGCGACACGGTGGGCAGGCGGCCCTCGGCGCCCGAGCGGACCTGCAACACGCGCCGCGTCACACGGGACCCGCGCGCCGCCCGACACGAGCGGGACGAGCCTCACTCACCGACACCGTGAACGTGTAGCGATTGTTGGGGCGCAGGTCGACGAGAGTGATGGTCAGTTTGTCGGTGGTGTAGGTCTTCAGATCGTCGGGTGCGGCGAGGTACTGCACGTCGAACTCGGTGTAGTCGCCGACGGGCCGGTCCCACGCGAGCGTGATCTCGCGCGCGCCCACGTGCGTCGCGTTCAGCTGCGTGATGGGGCGAGGGACTGCGAACGAGAACGGAGTCGGCGTGAGCGACGGAGCACGGGACGGAACGTGACGAACGGCGAGGCGGAGACTCACAGAGGCGCGCCTGACGCTGCACGGGATGCGAGGTGACGTTGCGCGACACGGTCCACATGGTGATGTTGTAGAGGCGGCCGGGCGTGAGGCCGTCGAAGGTGACGCGCTTGGAGTCGGCGGGCGCGCGCACGGCCTCGCGCGGCTCCTCGCCCGCGGCCTCCAGCCGGAACCGGTACGCGTCGAACTGCGACGCGCTGGCCGGCGTGGGCGTGTACACCACCTGCAACACGCACCCGGTCAGCCACGCCAGCGCCCGCGAGCCGCCGCGCGGCCGCGCTGGACCTCACCTTAATGCTGGGCAGCGTCGCGTTGTCTTCGCCGTCTTCCACCTCGTTGACGATGGTCATCTCGGACTGTATGAGCGGACCTGCGTCACAGAGAGGCGGCGTGAGTGCGGGCGGTGCGGGTGGCGGGACGGGGCGGCGGGCGCGGGAGACTCACGCGTGCGGATGTCCATGGTGAAGAGGTCGCTGGTGAGGTTGTAGGAGTGCGCGGCGATGGCGATGCTGTAGGCCTGGCCGGGCTCGAGCTGGTCCAGCAGCGCGGGCGGCGCGGTGAGGTTGCGGCGGCGCGGCTCGGCGGGCGGCGCGGCCCAGCGCAGCGAGTACCACTCCACGCGCCCCTTGGGCCGCGGCCACTCCAGCGTCATGTTGCGCGTGTCCACCAGCGGCGCCACGTTCGACACCGGGTTGGGACCTGCGCGAACCGATTGCGTGTAGGATCGACTCGTGCGCATACACTACGCTCGTGTGTTTCCTAGTTGTAAATTCCATTTGTGAAAATATACGCGCCATAAGTGCGTAGGGCCTATCAGCAACGATCCAATCGGGGTTGCCAATATGTTCTCCAGGGTCGCGGTTTACATTTAAGGTCACGCCTCTGACTGTTCAAGGTCATGTGTATACTATTAGTCGAGGAACACGCACTATGACTAATAAAGAAAACACGAAGAAACCTTAAAATAAAAAAATGTGCCTAACATTATGTTCGTTCAAATAAATAAATCCGCCTGCACTAGGCCAGGGTCGTTGGCTACTTACCGGGTATATCAAGAGTACTACCGAAAATCAAGACGGGCGGTAGTTTTAGTGACCACTAACACAATGCAACTAAAATTTTCGCATAGAAACGCGACAATTATTTTTATAATTTTTTAAATATCGTCAAGTTTGGGTGGTAAATCCATAGTTTTTGCTAAAATAATTATTTAAAGCATTGAGTACCATAGTGTCTTTAAAAATAAAAGGGTTTAAACTATTATTTAAGAAAAAAACTATGTATTTACCACCCAAATACGATAATAGAAAAATAATAACAAAAAAAATCATCACAATTTTTTAACAAAATTTTGTTGCTTTGTATCTGAAGTCACAAACGGCCGTTCTCTATATCCTATCTATCTTTAACAAGAGGTAAAATGGATATCGTTACTTTGTCGATACCACTGTATGCTTCAATAAACAAAGATAGACATACAATATTATCTTGCCTAGATATGTATAAATATATGCATCTTATTTAAATATCTGTCTTTTTTTTATTGAAGAAAAAAATTTATCGAAATTTCGAGAGAAATCTCTTGTTAAACATAGATAGATTATAGAAACCGGCCGTTAAACTACCACCCAGCTTCGTTTTCGGTAGCAGTCTTGACATACCCTGTATATGGTTCGATTTTCTCATTCATGCTCTCTTATATGGGCCGATATAGATACATATGTATACGTAAACGGTTGAGAGTTGAAAATAAATTCAATGCACTAAACCAAATTGTGTTTAATTACTAAATTATATTGTGGTGTAAAGTGTGATAGTGTTGTGACGGGTGAACAGAAGGCGGTGTAGTGACTCACGGACGGTGTGTTCGGTGGCGAGCGGCAGGCCGCTGTCCACGGTCTCGCCCTCAGCCGCCTCGCTGCCC
Source organism: Hyles vespertilio (assembly GCA_009982885.2). Taxonomy (NCBI): domain Eukaryota; kingdom Metazoa; phylum Arthropoda; class Insecta; order Lepidoptera; family Sphingidae; genus Hyles; species Hyles vespertilio. Next base: position 23,683,291 of record CM042816.1, read on the forward strand.
GTGTCCAGCTCGATCACGTAGCGCTCGCCGTGCGTCATGTTCGCGATCTGCAAACAAACACGCGAGTGGCGGCGGCACTGAGCGGCGCGGCGGCACTGAGCGGTAACACTGCAGCACGCGGCACTGCGTCGCGCACTCACCTCGGCGTGGTCGCGGTCGGGCGGCAGCGGCTCCAGCTGCGTCCAGTGCGGCTCGGACAGCGTGCGGTAGCGCAGCGAGTACTCGCCCACCGCGCTCTCCGCCGGCGCCGGCCCGCGCCACCGCGCCACCGCGCTGTTGGACGTGGCGCGCTCCACCACCAGCGACACCGCCGGCAGCGGCCCTGCACGCACGCACACGCTCACTACTCCCGCCCGCGCACCGCACAGTCACGCACACCGCCTCACAACTCACGGACTGGCTTAAACAGCGTGTGCCGCTCGCTGAGCAGCCCGTGGCTGACGGCCGCCACCTGGATCTCGTACACGGCGCCCGGGAACAGATCCTCCAGCGTCGCGCTCGTGCCCTTCGGTTCCAACTGAAAACGACGCGGCACCTTCGTTAAAATGAACGAGCCGACGCACCGGCGCGACGGTGAGGTGTGCGGGCGGCGAGCGGCGTACCTTGCGGTAGTGCGAGTCGCCGCGGCGGCGGTAGCGCAGCTCGTACGCGTCCTGGCGGGAAGTGACGTCGGAGCGCCACGCGAGGCGCAGCACGCGCTGGCCGGCGGGCGCGGGCTGCGCCGGCACCACCACGGGCGCCAGCGGCCGCGTCGCCGCCCACGTGGCGCTCTCGTTGGACTCCACGCCGTGCGACACGGCCGCCACCTGCACACACATACACGCGCCGCGGTGAGTGAGCCAGCGCCACGGTCGGTGAGCGTCGCCCGCGCCGCCCGCGCCGCCGCTACTGTACCGTGATGGTGTAGTTCCTGCCGGGCAGCAGCGTGTCCAGCGTCACGTTGGTGGCCGAGGTGGTGAGAGTGTTGCTGTCGTCGCGCGACGGGCCCGCCTCGTGGTACGACACCTTGTACTCGTCCTGCGTGCTGCCCTCGGCCGGCGCCCACCACACGGCCACGCCGCTCTCCGAGCCCTCCGCGTGGCGCCACTGCAGCGAGCGCACCGGCAGCGGCTCTGTCGGGCCCCACTCGGGTTACGTGCCAATATATGCGCGATATGCGACATGTCACAATATCAAGTATAATACATTTCGATTATAATAATTATAATAATAGCATAAAAAATAAAAAAAATAGAATTATATAAATATGCGTACTCTACGACATCCCACAAAAACTATACCAGTCCGGTATGCAACAATTCCACAACTAGTGGTGGGTAGCTAAACGTGACAGAGAATCAAAAATAATGTTAAAGGCACGCTTGCAATTAAAATTGAAAAATTAAGATATAAAATAATGATGTAGTGAAGTAGGGACTGACTGAGCGTGAGGTCGGTGGCTGCCGGCCAGGAAGTGACTTTCCCGGACATGGTCTTGACGGTGACGGTGTAGTGCGCGCCCGGCTCCAGCCCCTCGAACCAGCAGGCGGGCGGCTCGTCGCGCGCGCGCACCAGCGGCGCCAGCCTCCGCGCGCCGCCGCCGCCCGCGCTGCTCACCGACACCTGGTACTTCTCGAACTCGCTGCAACACCACCGCTCGTCAGCGCACCACCACCCGCGTCACACCCGCGCCCGCCCGCCCGCCACCTACCTCTGCTCCAGCGGCGGCAGCCACGTCACCAGGAACGCGGTCTCGCGCAGGTCCCGGGCCGGCGCGGTGACGTTGCGCGGCCGCAGCGGCACCGTGCGGTACTGCGCCGTGGTGGGCGCCGAGATTTCCGGCTCGGACACCGTCTGCACGGAGATGTTGTAGGCGCGGCCCGGCACGAGCCCCTTGAAGGCAGCCTGCGCGGGCCCCGGCGGCTCGCCCTCCTTCTCCACGTACAGCTCCGAGTCGCGCGCGTCCGGCGGCACGATGGACACCTGCGCGGGACACAGAGCACGTACAGTAGAGGCGGCGCGGGCGGCGCGAGCGGCGCGCGCGAGGCGGGCTGGGCGCCGGGCGCGGGACTCACCTTGTAGTGCGTGTAGGCTCCGGGCGGGTAGGGCGGCTGCCACAGCACGAGCAGCGTGGTCTCGTTGCGGAACCACACGATGAACTTGCCCGGCGTGTTGGGCTCTGCGGACGGCGACAACGGGACACGTCACAACACCACACTGACCACATCGCACATGCACAACTACGCACGAACAAAGCGACGGAAGGTGCTCAGAGTGACCTTCAGAAACCGGTCTTCTGACAGACTAGACGGCTGGGTGCCCTCACTAAACGACTGCATGAATTAGACTAACTTTATTATTTATTTATTTATTTAATCCTTTTTTGCACTGTACAGAAATATTATGAAGATATTATACAATAAGAATAATAGTACAAGTGGCGGCCTTATCACACTAGGCAATCTCTTACAGGCAACCATGGGATGGATATACTAACAGGAGATAGAAAGGGCAGTCTAAGGCGTAAAAGAAATAATAATAATCTACAATTAATAACTAAAAATAAAATATAACATAAACACACAAAAACATATATAAATATCCATATACATACACATATACAAACATACCTATAATACATACATATACATAAACATATTATATACCTATCCTAAAAATATACCAAGAAGAGAATGGACAAATTATTATCAGCTACACTCTTGTTGTGAGAGGAAATGTTCTTTGACCTTTCTTTTAAATGACGACAGTGTTTCAGCCCGTCGCAACTCAGCTGGTAGAGAGTTCCACAGTCGGACAGCTTGGACAGTAAATGATTTGTCCATAAATACTGTGGAGTGCAAGGGCATTCTTAGTTTCAAGTTATCCGACGACCTCAAGGACCTTGAAAGCGAATCATGCATTGGCATCGGACGGCAGTCCCATGCCAATGGAAACAATTATGCCAGCCTGCTTAGGTGCCTCTTCACACCACGGCGGAAGGACCCAGGATTGTAGGAAGGAGGGAACACGTGCGCCGGCAAACAATTCCACAGCCTGACAGTGCGGCACAGAAACGAATTTGAGAACCGTTTGGTTCGCGCCGGGATGGTGTAGACCGTCAAGCTATGGCTTCGCAAGCCAGCACGCGTGGTTCTGGTTAGGAATGGAGAGGAGGGGAGCAAGTTGAACAATTCCTCAGAGCACTCACCGTGATACAGGCGGTAGAACACGCTTAGAGAGGCGACATCTCTCCGGAGTTGTAGCGATTCCAAGTTGCTCGTAACGTCTGCATCATTCACAATGCGGATGGCCCGCCGCTGCAATCCATCCAAGGCATCGAGCAGGTACTGGGCGGATCCATCCCAAAGGTGCGAGCAGTACTCCATACCCGGCCGGACCTGCGCTTTATATAAGCGGCAAAGCTGACCGGGCGTGAAAAACCGACGCACCCTGTTCAGGACTCCAACCCTGCGTGATGTGGCAGATATTACGCCCTCGATGTGATTCCTTGGATTGAGATCACAGCGGATATCCACACCAAGGATACACAGGTCATTCCGCACTGAGAGGGGAGTACCCTGCAGAATGGGGAGGGGAGAGAACGGGGATTTTTTGCACGTGAACGCACACACCTGGGTTTTCTTGGCATTGAACTCAACCATATTCCTGGAACCCCATGTAGAAATGAGATCCAAGGTCCGGTTGAGCTCAATGACAAGATCTTCGCGTCCCTTCACAGTTTCGACACGGCAACCTGGAGGCCCGCAGTGGTATCGCCCATGAACCGTGCTGTCATCTGCATAGCAATGAATGTTACCAAGCGACAACATGTAATTGATATGCAGAATAAACAAGGTGGGCGACAGCACCGAGCCCTGAGGAACTCCGGCATTTACCGACATGAGCGCCGAAGCGTGTCCGTCTACGACTACACGTATTCTACGCCCATGCAGAAAGCCGGAAATCCACGAACACTGGTTGCCGGGTAGACCGTATGCCGGAAGCTTGGACAGAAGACCACGGTGCCAGACCCTATCAAACGCCTTGGCAATGTCGAGGCTCACAGTAAGAGCCTCGTCACGCCGGTCTATCGCCTCACCCCAGCGATGCAGGACAAACGCTAGAAGATCACCCGTCGATCGATTATGGCGGAATCCGTATTGTCGGTCACTGATCAACGAGTGATCCTCCAGGTAGCGGACCAATTGAGCGTTTATGATCCGCTCCATGACCTTACACATCACTGAGGTGATAGCGATAGGGCGGTAATTGGTAGGGTCCGATCGATCACCCCTTTTGGGGATCGGTTGCACATTGGCCTCCCTCCAAGATTCCGGCACAACACCTGTGCGGTAGGACGCTTGGTAGAGGCGAGTCAGTGCTGGAGACAACTCGGCTGCACAAGCCCTTAAAACCACCGCTGGTATCCCATCCGGACCACTGGCTTTCCGCACATCGAGAGACCGTAACTCACGCCGCACATCACACTGCCTGATGCGAATATCTGCCATTGAGAAACCGCAATCAGGCAGTGTAGGCAGCGACTGGGAACCACGGTCTTCGAGGCGGGAATTAGCCGCAAAGAGATTTGCCAGCAAGGCAGCCTTCTCTTGCGGCTTGTGGGCCAGCGACCCTTCAGGGTACCTCAGCGGCGGCAACGCTGGACGGCAGAAGTTAGATTGGACGGCCCTGGCCAACCTCCAATAAGCACGACTGCTAGTTGGGTGATCGGCCAACGCACGCCCAATCCTGCTAACGCGCTGGGCATCCGCCCTAACGTAGGCCTTCTTGCAGGCCTTGGAGGCACGGTTATAGGCTTCTTTGAGGGAACTGATATTGGGATCCTTCATGGCGCGACCCCTGATCCAAGCGCGATACGCCGCCTGTTTGTCACCGACAGCATCGGCGCATGCACGATTGAACCAGGAGCGTCCACGGCCCTTACTGGCGATCTCAGAGGAAGGAATGTAATATTCCATTCCAAGTCTGATCTCGTCAGCAATAGCGTTGGCACTCGCTGAGGGATCTTTACCCTCAAAGCAGCGCTGCCTCCAAGAGATGGATGCAAAATATTCCCGCATACCATCCCAATCTGCCGACGAGTAATGCCAGACCCTTCGCCTAACCTGCACGGGACGTGGAGGTGATGCGATCGGTACTGACGACCCAACCAGGCAGTGATCGGAAGTGCCCAGAGGCGCACTAACGGTCACATGATACCCGGCTGGGTGACTCGCCAGCAGAAGGTCCAGCAAAGAAGGCGCATGACTCGCCACATCCGGGATCCTGGTGGGCTAGTTCACCAGTTGTGTCAAGTCATGAGTCAGAGCGAATGCATGGGCAGCTCTGCCAGCATGATCAGTCTTGGAGGAGCCCAGCCACAGTTCGTGATGAGCATTGAAATCCCTCAAGACCACCATTTCGGCCGACGGGAACTGCGCCTGCGCGTCATCAGCCGCCTGGCTAAGATACCTGAACAGCCGAGTCGTCTCATCGTCCCCGTTGTGAGACCTGTAAAGGCACACGTAGATGCGGCTCAGGGAACCTAGATCCACGTGCACCCACAGAGCGGAGAAGGAGGGGTCCTCTATGCAGTGCAAACGGCGACAGCAGATGTCCGACCGAACATACAAGCATACCCCGGCTTTAGGCTTGAAGTTTACTTCAAGCGAATAACCGGGATACAACAGGTAAGAATTATCGGTCGGACAACGAATCTGCGTCTCCGTTAGGAAGAGCAAAGCAGGCCGGGCCGTCTCAAGATGGTGGTGGACGGCACTAAGGTTCGTATGGAGTCCACGGATGTTAGTGAACTCCATAGTGAACGCGGTGGTGGGGTTAAGCACCGCTGAAGGACCTGCTCTGTTTAGTTGCACTGTCATGGTAGAAAGGATGGGATTGGTGAAGAGGCAACGAGGATCTTAGGTTCGGGCACTAAGAAGGCCGAATGGGCACCGGTACGAAAGGGTCGGCAGGAAGCGAATTGATCCGCCGGACGGAAGGGCCCCCGTACCCTCCCGGGATGGGCCGCCGGGACCCCACTTCCGGTCAGCAACGGCACGACGTACCTACCCAAGATTATGCGCGGCATGGTGAGGCAGCCTCTCGAGGTGGTTAGCCCCGATTGGGCCCCTGTACTATACCGCGGGCGGCCAGCGGACAACCGTTTCTACGGGTCTCCCTGGCCGGCGGATCAACTCTCCTCCCTTCGACAGAGGACCGAAAATACCCACACGGTACAACCTCATGCCCGGACTTAAGATCCTCGAAGATTTGTACTTTATTATACCGAACATTTATCATATGAAGGTTTCCAAGGTAAAGTGCGACCAGCAGGCCAAATATGCACGCTGTACCTATAGTTGAGAGAGAACAGATGACAATAATGACACAAAACGCGGCGCTAATTGTAGTGCTGACGTGAGGCCTTTGTGTAACGATGAGCAGTGTTTGAGCCATTTACAACATGTCGAGCCTTTTCAGAAAGGATATCGTGGCGCACAATTTTATTTTTCTAAGGTTATTCCTTATTAAAATTTATTGTTTATGACATTTTATTGCGAAGTTACGATGAATTGTCGATGGATCGATTGCCGTGGATTTTCTGAAAACACTACATACAGTTAGATATCGAATATGGTGCATGCTGGTTATGGATATTGGTGGTGATGACGGCGAGTAAGTACGTAGCGGCTGCAGATGTTATCGGCGCACATACATGCAGCATGCATTACCAACCAGCGCGAATGCAGCGCGGAGCACACACACTACATACACTACACGACACGACACTACACTACACTACACACTAGCCACACTTACTGAGCTCCTGGGGCGGCGGCACAAATAGTCAATGCATTAGAAGGGTTTTTATAATACTATACAAACATAATTTGGTGTTTCATCCAATACAGATGTCTCAACACTCTTTAAATTTACTTTTAACAGATTCCCCAGAAAATATTATCTTGGTATCAAAATTTTTAAAGATCAAAAATTTGTATATATGATTCCAAAGTCACTTCCTTGAGTTTAAGTATAATTTATCCCTTCCTTTACTTTCTGTGTCATTCTCCAAAAACATCAACGAAACCTGCCGTTTGACTAAACAATAACTTATAGCGCGCCATGTTGCCGCTCCCGCGGGCCCCGTATCGCCCCGTCCGCACCTCGGGCTGCCGTACCATACCGTGCCTACGGGTTGCGCCCGCGCTCACACCCCGCCGCCCTTCGTCGTGAGTGCCGAGTCGGTTGTTGTCCGGGACAGACGCGTGCGCGGGCGTGGCCCGTGTGCTCTTCCGTGGTTGTCGATGTAGTAGTGTGTTACTTAGTTTCCGACAATATAGTTTATTCGCGAAGATGGTCTTTTAATCCATTTAGTTCCTATCCTGTGACCGGCACTCCTCAGCAAAAATAGGTATTACGTATCCCGATAAACTACATAATTGATCTATTACCCTCAACACACATGACATCATGCTGGCTTAGAGTCGGCTGTGAAACTATAGGCCGCGGATTCGCTCTTCGCACGGAGACAAATGTTTGAACGACTCTTAAACATTTCATTCGGGCCTGGGTGTTGTTAGATCCAAAAACGCTCCTCGTAATTTCTGATTCTAACACAAGACTGGTATCTTATTTGGGGTCAAGACTGAGTGTGTAACAGTTGAACGTTATACATTTAAGTCAAATCGATGTTTTAAATGGACAATCTATAATATATGTATTTTTTAAACCATAGGACATTAAACTCTTTGAAATATATCCTGACTGAGGCCTGGATCATCATGTATACCACAGGAGTAGAGTGGAGCAGCAGAGCCAGCTCTCGATCTAGTTTCGATTTGTAAAAACGCCATTGTTTTTTCTTGGTTATACCTAGTGTGTCGTGTAAATGTTTTCAAATAAGATCAATTTATTATATAACTTCTCCATATAGAAAAAAAAATCGATTTAAGATTTACTGGTAAAATAAAAAGGAAACGGCACTCGTGTGCAAAAATGTATATGAGGCCATCCATGAACTATGTCATACGTTAAGGGGGAGGGAGGAGGTCGACGAAGTGTGACATTATGTGGCAAGGGGCGGGAAGGGACCCAAATTGACACTATATTATTGAAAAAAAAAACTTTTATTTCTAAGTATTACTTACATAAAAATAGTTGCAACTGTCTGTCTAAAATTGCAAAATATGTGACATCTCACTAGGTAGGGGGGGTCCCCACAAATGTGCCCAGTTGTGACAAGAAGGGGCCAAAAAATCATAAAATTCTAGTGACGTAATTTATGGATGGTCCCTATATAAAACTAGAAAATATGTGCAGCGCATAACCAGTTAACAGATTGTGTGTAACTTGGTCAGTGCGCTACAACTTAATATAATATAAATGAAATACAAGTTGCCACAAATTCTCATCTCCCCACTAAAATAATGTATTAATGACCTCTTTATATACAATATAATTCATTAGCAACAACATTAGGACTGTGAGTTGTGACGCTCCTCGATTGCATAACCATAATTATGACTGAGACTAGAAAAACTCGCTTCCAAACTAGTAACGATTATACAGGGTATATCAAGACTGCTACCGAAAACGAAGCCGGGTGGTAGTTTAAGCGACTTCGGACACAATGCAACAGAAAAAGTTGCAAAAAAAAAGCGACAATTTCTTTTGTTATTTTTTTCCTTTGACCATATTTGGGTGGTAAATACATTTTTTTCCTAAAATAATAGTGTATACCCTTTTATTTATAAATAATCTAAGGTGTAAAAGAGTTTAAATTATTATTTTAGCAAAAACTATGGATTTACCACCCAAAAATGACGATATTTAAAAAATCAATAAAAATATTTCTTTCGGTTCTTTGCGAAAATTTTAGTTGCATTGTGTTTGTAGTCACTAAAACTACCATCCGGCTTCGTTTTTGGGAGCAGTCTTGAGATAGCTAGTATTTTCCTGGTTACAAAAATAAAAACGTTAACTATGATACATGTGGACACGTGGACACAAGGCAACTGGCAGCGGCCTACACACAACACGAGACACCCTCCATACCTATACAGTGCACACTCATATCTCATACGTCATAAGAATGCGCACGCATAGCTTTTACAACAAGCATACTATGCAAACCAACATTAACTTTATAAACTCATTTGCAAAAAAAACGGGCACCTAAGCAATGAAGCATTTCAAATGTTACTATTGGTTTGTTTGATAATTATAGGTAGTTTTACTTTCACAGTTTTGTAAATTAATTAGCAAATAATCGTTTTCGTCAGTATTATCATAAAATTTTGATAAAATTTATGGGTTTTAATGCTAAAGTTCACTAGTAGTGTATGCTCGCTAGTAGTGCATATGCTCGTGAAGTAAAAGTTAACAAAGATTTTTGTTTGTTTTTTCTTTAATAAAGTAAAAGCAGATAAATGTTTAGTATCGAGTGTGACCCCCTCTAGCTGAAATCACAGCTTGAATTCCTCTGGGTATGCTAGCGAGGATATCCCGGATACTTGCTTGCGGAATACGTTCCCACTCCGCGGTAATCACATTCTTCAGCTCTCTGATGGTCTGCGGAGCCGGTTGTACTGATCTCACGCGTCGTTTCAGAACGTCCCAGACATGCTCTATAGGATTGAGGTCGGGACTTCGAGCTGGCCAATCCAAACGACGAATGCCGACCTCTTGCACATACGCTTCCACATCGCCAGACCGGTGGGCGCGAGCGTTGTCGTCCATAAAAAATGAGTCTTCGCCTAAAGCGGCCAATGCGGGTTGTGCATGACGAATTAGAACTTCCGTTATGTATCGATGTCCAGTCAGTGAGCCGTTTTAAATGAAGACTAACTCTGTACGATCCATTGAATTTATTCCTGCCCAAAACATAACAGAGCCCCCACCGTAAGGTGTGATTTCTTCAAAACAAGCTAATTTATATTTTTGCAGAGGCAAAGCGTTCTCCTCGTCTTCGTAGCACTCGCCGACGTCGATCTTTACCGAACAGAGATATCCTGGCTTCATCGGAGAACAATACCCTATTCCAGTCTTCTTGAGTCCATGACTCACAATTTCAAGCAAACCTAAGCCTGGAAACTCTATGCTCACGGAGTAACTTAGGGCCGCGGGCCGGGCGATGACTGCGTATATTGGCCGCGAGAAGCCTCCTCCTGACCGTCCATAGACTAATATGCACATTTCTTACTTCTTCGAGGTTGTTCTTAAGGTCCACATACGAAGACTTGCGATTTCTCAATGCGCGACTCACAAGAAAACGATCATCCCGTGGTTGGGTACATGGTTTTCTTCCAGAACGAGGCTCAATCCTATAGAGCATGTCTGGGACGTTCTGAAACGACGCGTGAGATCAGTACAACCGGCTCCGCAGACCATCAGAGAGCTGAAGAATGTGATTACCGCGGAGTGGGAACGCATTCCGCAAGCAAGTATCCGGGATATCCTCGCTAGCATACCCAGACGAATTCAAGCTGTGATTTCAGCTAGAGGGGGTCACACTCGATACTAAACATTTATCTGCTTTTACTTTATTAAAGAAAAAACAAACAAAAATCTTTGTTAACTTTTACTTCACGAGCATATGCACTACTAGCGAGCATACACTACTAGTGAACTTTAGCATTAAAACCCATAAATTTTATCAAAATTTTATGATAATACTGACGAAAACGATTATTTGCTTATTAATTTACAAAATTGTGAAAGTAAAACTACCTATAATTATCAAACAAACCAACAGTAACATTTGAAATGGTTCATTGCTTAGGTGCCCGTTTTTTTTGCAAATGAGTTTAGTTCAAGCACGTACTCTTGTATGAGGAAAATTCAGCTTGTTAACATGATCCTGACAGGCCACAGCTAAGAACGCAGGACGTCATTGAAATTAAAAATTCATATCTTTGTGTTCATATAAGTAAAGGCGTGAAATCCATTGTGACGTATTAAACTGCGTTGCGCTTGCGCAACATTAAAGTAGACAATAATGGGCAATATAAAACGTGACAAACAAGTTTTGTTGTTATATTTAGTAAATATAAAATTATCTGTTATGTGTGAATCGGTCGAGGCGAGCATGGAGATGCGAAACCGCGCGCCACTATCTAGCTACAATCATTGGGTTCCTTAGCTTCGCATCACAGAGATTCAGATTGGACACACCACCGCCCAACATACCGTTAACCGTCATAAACTAATTCCTAATTATAGTATCAAGTAAGCCCCGTCGCCACGCCGATGCCAACTTTATGTGCCTACCGAATAAATCCAATGAATACAAAAAAACTGTTCAAGGCTGTCGTGTTGAAATCCGTTGATGTTTTGAGTTAATTAAATGTTTTTTCCAATATTAATATTTTATCAAACGAATTTGATTCTACGTCTTAACGAATATTATCTCATGTAAATATAGATACTAGCGGCTTTATTCATAGGCATATTTAAAAGCTATTTTAGCTATCGAATGCTTCGCCTTCTTCGCTCACACCGCATACGTGCGAAAAAGACAAAAGATTCGATACCGGAAATAGGTTTTATATATTTCTATGAATAAGCACAGCACACACACAACCACAGCCGTTATTATTTAAGACAAATTAAAAAAAAGGCAATTGTATCAGACGTTGCGAGATATTCTGTGGCTACATCTAGGAAGTCATGAACTGTTTCTTTCAACTTCATATTATTATTTACAAGTGACACTAAGCGTGGTGGACTATATGGCCTAACCCCTCTCGATCGTAGTCTCGATTGTAAAGTAGGCCAGATCCCTGCAATGGGACGTGCAAGGGCTGTTACAAAATTGACACTATGAACAAGGTCGACCTCCCTACAGTGAACCAACGAGCGTATCAGTTCAGCACATAGATACTCAGCAAACCAACTAGCGTGGTACCCAAATATTGCAGATACCTAAAGGAATCAGTTGAATTGTTTGTTTATATTAAGAGAGCTCCGTTACAAGGAATATTGTTAAGAGGAGTTGTCATTCGTCATTGTTTAGTTTCGTTCGCAATCGAAACGCAGTGCGGAGTGTATGGGCGCGAAGGCCGCGCGCTCACTCCCAGCCGGCCCTAGCGATGAGAACTCGGTCGCCACTCGCGCCGCCACTCCACACACTTCCTCAAACCGACTCATCGACCCCAGATGCTCGATATGTTCAAAGATATATTTTTTATAAACATATTATAATGACAGACAACGTCGGACCTCCGCCTGACTGGTCATTTTTCATATAAGTAAATTTACATCGTGTCAAGGTCGCGAGATCAATAAACAGGAAATATAACATTTCGAGATTTGTCGGTAAACGCTATCGAAGCCCGTAGTTGTATGTGGCGGTGTGAGCGGCGTCAAGGCCCGCGGCAGTTCCGCGTGTGTGAGTCAGCGCGCTCACAGGTATTTCCCACGTGCGCCGTTAGTGTGGCGAGTACTCACTGGTGGTGAAGTTGCGCGAGGCGTAGGCGGCGCTCTCCTTGTCGTGCAGCAGCGTGAAGGCGTGCAGCTGGTAGGTGGCGCCGGGCGACAGGTCCCGCAGCGGGTAGGTCCAGTTGCTGGTGCCCTCCACCGTGATGTTCTTGGCGCCGCCCTCCGCGCGCTCCGTCAGCGGGATCACCTGCGCACACGCCTCGCACATGTAAATACAAAACTACTCACGTCGCCACTCCATCCACTCCATTCATGTGACTGCTTATTACAAACTAGCGGCCCGGCCCAGCTTTGCCCGGGTACAAATAGATTTCTGTACAATAATATGTACATATTATACATATAAATCTTCTTCTTGAATCACTCTATCTATTAAAAAACCGATAAAGTGAAAGCTATACATGGCAACAGTAGTGCTAGTAGCAGAGTGTAGGGTAGGTGCTAGTTACCTTAAATCGAAAGCCCGTGTAGTCGCCGAGCGCTGGCGGCGACCACGAGATGGTGGCCTGCTTGTTGCGGCCCAGCGTCACCGTCAGGTTGGTCGGCGGCTCCGGCGCTGCACACACACACACACACGCATTACTACCTGCTTCCTTCTTGCTGGTACTACAGTACTGAATACCACTTGACTGTTAATTGGGGAACATAACGAACTCTAAACATACTGTGTTAGTTGTTGTTTTGTCCAGTTATTACTGGTTGAATATCAGTAGCCCAGAATGAGCAAATAACTTCTAAAATATTTCAGTGTTGTAGTAGGAAGAACTCAATGATACAAATATTAATGATGTAACTTGTTACATTAGCAAATTATTATAACAGTGCATTTTTTCATCTGTGTTCAGATCATATTCTCATGTTATAATTGTGCTGTATCGATGCGGAGTGTAGAGAAGTGAGCATGCGCGATGGATTAACCAGTAAAGTGGCAGGGTCTCGCTATTTGATACGACAAACCGCCTTTAGCCGGTTCCGTGTATATAAAGAACAGCGCAAATTAGGCCCGTGCACAGCCAGTGTGGTTTTAAAAGCGACACGAAGCGAGATGTGAAATGATTTTTTTTTGTTGCGTATTGCTTAGCTAGTGAGAATGCCGATGACCCTGGCTGACGACAAGACAGTAGTATCTGGTTTGCGTACAGACACGAACTGAACGTATGACTTATTCGAGTGGTCTGAATAATTGTGTGGATAAATACATGATCACCTCTCGCTAGTTTCCTTGATATTGGTCTGTAATGACTACCAGGTTCACTGTATTCACTATATGGATAGTATAAAATAAAAACATTACTGTATAAGACAAAAGTCATTTACCTTAAGTAGGCGTGTGCAAAATTTGGTACTTCAAATAAATTTAAAACTATATGTATATGGAAGCCTATTCAGTGAGTTGAATGATACCAATACTGCGGGTGTGTATTTGCGTGGACGTACCGGTAATGATGGTTTGGTTCCAGGTGAGCAGGTCGGCGAAGGTGGCGTTGGAGTAGTAGAGCATGAAGTGGTACTTGGTGCCGGGCAGGCCCTGGAAGTTGATGGTGGTGGCGCCGGCGCGCACGGTGTGGTTGGGCGCAGGCAGGCCGTTGCGCGGCCAGTAGTCGAGGCGGTAGTGGCCACCGTCCGCGTCCTCGGCGCCGCCCGAGCCCGGGATCTCGATCACCAGGTCCGCGCCGCCCGCGCCGCTGCACAAGCACTGCACATACACGACGCCGTCACTCCGCCTGCCTCAATACTCACTGCACCACTTTATCACTAACATTGCCCTAACAACGTTACCAGAATTGTCTCATTTTTTACTGCTACGTTAGTTTTTGTTGGTATATCGTAAAGCTGAAATACCCCAATTAGAATTTGGTATAAAATCATTCATACTCTAAATTTAATAAACAGCATGTGAAGGATAAACTTAGTTCTAGCCACCTTGGAATCGCTGGTAATAAGGCTCCTATCTTTGTCTCTGAGCATTTGTCACCTGCGGCTAAAAACTTACACGGCTGCACTCGTAAGGCTGCTGGAGAAAATGAATATAAGTTTGTGTGGATACGAAATGGACGCATCTTCGTTCGAAAAACCGAGGACTCACCATCTATACACATAAAAAACCTTGATGACATCACCAAATTGTAAATCCGGCGAACGTGTAGTACAGGGCCATAGATTCTTAATATTAAAATTCACTCTATACTACCAAAATATGCGAGGTATTCGCACGAAGCTAGATGAACTTCGTCTGTCTTCACTTGCAAATGACTTTGACGTAATTATAGCGACAGAGACTTGGCTGAACGACAGTATTAACGACGCAGAGATACTGGATTCTAGATACACGATTTATCGGCGTGATAGAAATTCCAGCATAAGTTCTAAAAAAGAAGGCGGCGGGTGCCTTATCGCTGTTTCCAACCGTCTGAAGTCGTCCCGTTTAGAAGAGTGGCAAAGCGACATCGAGGATCTGTGGGTTTCGGTGCGGACATTGTCCAACGAAGATTTAATTCTAGGCTCTGTTTATATACCACCTAATGCTCCTTCTACAATGTATGATGCATTCTTCGAGTCAATTAGTGATAAATTACCTTTTAGTAATAATAAGTGCATCTTGTTCGGTGACTTCAATATTGCTGGGATACATTGGACATTAGATGAGAGCGGCCTGTACACAAATCCATCTGTGTGTAGATCTCAAATTGCTTATTCACTTTTTGATTTTATGTGCCATAATAACATGTATCAAATAAATCATATTACTAATTCACATAACAGAATACTGGATTTAGTCTTAACAAATTTCATTGGCCCCACTCTTAGTGAAACAATGAGTTCATTGTGCAATACTGATAGTCACCATCCTGCATTGGAGGTAAAATCTGACTGTTTTAACACCTTGCGCAATCACAAAACTCTATTGCCGAAACAATTTGCTAGCTATAATTTTAGTAAAACTGATTATCCATCTCTTAATGCTTATTTGAGCAGCATTGATTGGCATGTTACCTTAGACAAATTCGATAATGTAGACGACATGGTTGCAGCATTATATCAGCACTTGAAAGTTGCCACTGAACAAAACTGTCCCAAGACTAGATCAAGGCGGTGGAAATATCCCAAGTGGTTCTCTGCTAGCTTGATTAAGATGATTAGAGAAAAATATAAATGTAGATCGAAATATAAAAAGAACCATAATCCGAGAGACCTGCTAGAGTTTGAGATACTAAGAGAGAGGGTGGATAAGAGGATTAGGAGTGATTATAATAAATACGTTACGTTAGGTCAGGGGTGCTCCTATCTAGTGGTCATGGCTTGTCCTAGAATAGGTGCTACGAGTACGCGACCTCGGCCCCCCGAGCTACTGCAGTCACTACAAACATTCCCTTCCATGACTGCAGTATCCACTCCTACAGGCCATACTCTCCTTTCCCATTATATCCTCTACTCACAAACCCTATTTCCTTTCCCCCGCTGATGATGGGCAGCAGCGTCGTCAGCGCGAGTCCCCCTCCTGCGCTCGCCAACCCGCCTGCCAAGCGTGGCGAGTATTGGCAAATACCCCTCAATGGCGACACAAAAATTGACCGGGCCCCAGTCCCCGGCAGCCCCACTATTCCTGGCGATGGTAGCAGCCATGGTTACGGTGGGGCAGGGGGTGCTAAGAATCCCCGGGTTGGCCCCGGCTACCACCCCCGAAGACGACTGGCCCTGGTAACACACAACATACGCACTTTGAGGACAGACGAGAAGATTGTCGAACTGGAAGAAGAATTGAGCGGGTTACACTGGGATATTCTGGGGTTATCGGAAGTCCGAAGAATCGGGGAGGATACGATAACCCTGAAGTCTGGTAACCTGCTCTTCTACCGGGGGGACGACCAACAGTCCCGAGGAGGTGTCGGATTTCTCGTCCACAGGTCTCTCATCAACAACATCGTATCCATCGAAAGTGTGTCGAGCAGGGTAGTATACCTTATACTCAGAATATCCAAAAGATATTCGTTGAAGGTCATACAGGTATACGCGCCGACCTAGACACACCCAGATGAAGAAGTAGAGGAGATGTATGAGGACATTAGTCGGGCCATACGTACTTCCAAAACCTACTTCAATGTTGTTATGGGGGACTTCAACGCAAAGTTGGGCAAGAGAAGCGATGCAGAGTTGAAAGTGGGGCAATTTGGAATTTGGGGTCAGAGGCTGGCCGACTTTCTGGAAAAAGAGGGACTCTTCGCGATGAACTCTTTTTTCCAGAAGCCGCCTCACAGGAAATGGACCTGGTTGAGTCCTGACGGTTGCGGCGGGTTAGGCCGCCCGCAGGTAGGGGTAGGTAGTTAAATGAGAACTCAGGGTAGTTACGTGGTTCGGGCTTTAATAATTTCGCATCACTATTTACACCCGGCACTGTTTTTTTATAGGAGACCCACCACTGTAACTCCTGTGAGCCAGGATCAACAGTGGCACGCAATGTAATGACACCGAGCATTGAAGCTCGGCGAGTCACCGGGAATGTCTAACTTGTCTTTAACCCGCAACGAAATTAATCAGAAAGTTAAATTATTAGGAGGAGTTGGAAATAAACCCGGCACTGTTGCTGGTGGTATGCAACAGGAGTCACTGGCCTTCACTGGACACTGATCCGGGTCTTCGGCACGTGGCGGAACCCGGCGACAGCTCGCCGGCGAAGTCAGCTGCCACGTGGCCGGGCACGGTGCGCAGGTCAGCGGCAGGCGCAGGCTCGGATGCAGTCCGGCAGGAAGCGGTGCGGAGCAAAGCGGGCAGTAGGCACGGAGTTAGCGAAAAAACGCCAAGTACGCCAAGAACGAAGAACGCCAAGTGGAAGAAGAAGAAGAACGCCAAAAACGCCAAGTACGAAGAACCTGAAATCAGCGTCCAAGAAATCGGAATGCAAACTAGGTTTGCATTCCGTGTCAGCGACTCGTGGTAGCTCACAAGCCCGGCAGACAGAATACACTGACAAACAAGCAGTTAAAAGCGGTTAGCAAATAGAACACTGAACACTCACCCCAGCGGGTTCGGAAAGACGCGTGGTAGCACGCGGCTTTCAGGTTAGGGAAAAGGACGCGAGCGCCGTTACACGCGTATTTAAGCGAGCACCGATGACAGTTCGTACGTCACATCTGACAGATGTCAGATGGAATCAACCAATCAGCGCAACGGAGGCGTTGATTGGCATAGACAATAGGATTTATGTCGACTATTGAACTATAGATCGCAAATATAAAAGGTGACATTCCCACAACGTCACACGGTTCTACGAGAAATGAGATAGATTTCATCTTGACGACGAATAGACGGATATTCAGAGATGTCTCTGTGATCAACAGGGTGAAAACCGGCAGTGATCACCGAATGGTTAGGGGCACATTGAATATCAACGTCCAATTAGAAAGGCGCCGCTTGATGAAGTCTACGCTCCGACCTACTCGCGCCCATATCCAAAACCCCGAGAGCTTTCAACTCGAATTGACAAATCGCTTTGATTGTCTAAAAGAAAACCTTGCAGTGGACGAGATAAACAGCGGTTTGGTAGAAGCTGTCCATACGGTGGGATCTAAGTATTTTAGACCTCGCCGTAGAGATAAACCACAAAAACTCTCGATCCACACTCTTGACCTCATGGCCGAACGTCGATCTTTGACGCTGCAGTCTTCCGTTGACGCCGAAGCATATTGGCGGCTCAATAGACGGATCTGGAAGTCCTTGCGACACGATGTCCGTGCTCACAATACTGTGAGCATTAAGGAGACAATTGAGCGGAACGGAGGCTCCAAAGTGTTTGCAAGAGACTTGTCTATTGGGCAAAGCCAGTTGTCTAGGCTGAAGACGGAAGACGGCCGCGTGGTATCGACGAGGGCAGAGGTATTAAGGGAGATCGAGAGGTTCTACGGACAGCTTTACACCTCGGTTGCCAAACCTGCTGTTAGCTCGGCCGAAGACCCGAGAGCCGAGTTGATCCGACACTTTAGCGATGATATCCCGGACATCAGCCTGTGTGAGATTGAGATGGCCCTGAAACAACTTAAAAACAACAAGGCGCCGGGCGAGGACGGAATAACTTCAGAGCTTCTGAAAGCGGGCGGAACGCCGGTACTGAAAGTCCTTCAGAGGCTCTTCAATTCCGTTCTCCTCGAGGGCTCAACGCCGGAGGCATGGAGCAGGAGCGTGGTGGTACTGTTCTTCAAAAAAGGTGATAACACTTTGCTGAAGAACTACAGGCCCATCTCGCTCCTGAGCCATGTCTATAAGTTGTTTTCGAGGGTCATCACAAATCGTCTCGAACGCAGGTTTGATGACTTCCAGCCTCCCGAACAAGCCGGTTTCCGAAAAGGCTTTAGTACCATAGACCATATTCATACGCTACGGCAGGTTATACAAAAAACCGAGGAGTATAACTTGCCGCTTTGTTTAGCGTTTGTGGACTATGAGAAAGCCTTTGATTCGATCGAGACCTGGGCTGTGCTACAGTCTCTTCAGCGGTGCCACATAGACTATCAGTACATCGAAGTGTTGAGGTGTATATACAACAACGCCACCATGTCGGTCCGAGTACAGGATCAGAGCACGAAGGCTATTCCACTACAGAGAGGCGTGAGACAGGGAGATGTCATATCTCCGAAACTGTTCACTGCCGCGCTGGAAAATGCCTTCAAGCTCTTGCAGTGGAAAGGATTCGGCATCAACATCAACGGCGAGGATATATTTTTTTTTTTTTTTTTATTCCATTGAATGGCGAGACGAGCAAGCCGTTCGCCTGATGGTAAGCGATACGACCGCTCATGAACAGTAGCAATATTCCACTGCGCTCGCCATCCTGAGACATAAGATGTTAAGTCTCAATATGTCCAGTAGTTGTTCTGGCTACAATGTCCTTCAATCCGAAACACAACAGTGCATTTAAGCAGTGTTGTTTCACGGGAGAAATAGACATTGCGGTGGTACCTACCCAGATGGCTTCTCACATATGAGAGACCTACCACCAGTAATTACTCACCTTCGATTTGCCGACGATATTGTAGTCTTGGCAGAATCGCTGGAAGACCTTAGCACTATGCTCGAAGACCTTAATCGAGTTTCCCAACAGGTGGGTCTTAAAATGAACATGGATAAAACGAAGATCATGTCGAATATCCATGTTGTGCCCACCCCCATTGGAGTTGGGGGCTCGACTCTCGAAGTTGTAGACGAATATGTCTATTTAGGACAAGTGGTCCGGTTAGGCAGGTCCAACTTCGAGAGAGAGGTCAATCGGCGAATCCAACTCGGTTGGGCAGCGTTCGGGAAACTTCGCGACGTCTTCTCGTCCAAAATACCTCAGTGCCTAAAATCGAAAGTCTTCGATAGTTGTGTGTTACCAGTGATGACATACGGCACCGAGACGTGGCCTCTCAATGTGGGCCTCATTAAAAGGCTCAAAGTCACTCAACGAGCCATGGAGCGGGCTATGCTCGGTGTTTCCCTACGAGATCGAATCAGAAATGAGGAGATCCGTAGGAGAACCAAGGTTACCGACATAGCCCATGGGATTGGCAAGTTGAAGTGGCAGTGGGCCGGGCACATAGCTCGTAGAACCGATGGCCGTTGGGGCCGAAAGGTTCTCGAGTGGAGGCCACGTACAGGCAAGCGAAGTGTTGGACGCCCGCCTACAAGGTGGACGGACGATCTGACTAAGGTCGCAGGAAGTCGCTGGATGCAGGCCGCTTCCAACAGGTCATTGTGGAGATCGTTGGGGGAGGCCTATGTTCAGCAGTGGACTTCCTGTGGCTGATATGATGATGATGATGATGATAATAAATACGTAGCTCTGATTGAAGATCGCATAACAGGCAATCCTAATTTGTTTTGGTCCTTCATTAAAAACTCTAAAAACTTAAAATCACAATATCCATCTACTATGCATCTGAATAATGTTACGGCCCACAGTAATGTCGCCATGTACAATTTATTTGCCGATCATTTTTCATCCACATTCTTATCACCTGTGCCCTCTATTCTTATTAACCCACTGCTGTCCCCTCCCTATGGTCTAAACATGTTGTCTAAAATATATCTTTCTTACAATTCTGTATTTAGAAAGCTCAAATCACTTAAACCTAGCAGAAGTAGCGGTCCTGATGGTTTCTCACCATTTTTTGTGAAATCCTGTGCCACTGGTTTAGCTGCTCCTTTAACAATTATTTTCAATAAGTCCCTTCAATCTTCAACTTTTCCCACTCACTGGAAAAAAGCTTTTGTTGTTCCTATTTACAAAAAAGGAGACAATTGTTTAATCACCAACTACAGACCAATATCACTTTTATCATGTTTCTCAAAGGTCTTCGAGTCTCTTATTTGTCCCTTTTTATCGTGGCATATAAAAGAGATGTTATCTCCTTCGCAACATGGGTTTACGTCTCGCAAATCCACTACCACTAACCTAATGACTTACGTGAACGAAGTGTCTGCATCTATAGAGTCTGGTTCGCAGACCGATGCAGTTTACACTGATTTCACCAGCGCGTTTGACAGAGTGTATCATGTGATATTATTACGGAAATTGGAGCATAGGTTTGGCATTTCAGGCAACTTGCTATTGTGGTTTAGATCCTATTTGTCCAATAGATCCCAAGTGGTGGTCAAAGATGGACACTTCTCCAAAATATATTACTCAACTTCTGGAGTACCCCAGGGATCACATATAGGTCCTATACTATTTAATTTATTTATAGACGACATAGTTCAGTATGTAAAATATTCCAAATGCTTACTGTACGCGAATGATTTAAAATTATATAGGACCATTCGTTCCCGGGAAGATTCTCATCTCTTACAGGCCGACTTATCTAGTATTGGGAACTGGTGTATTTTAAACAACATGTCACTAAACGCTACTAAATGTTATCACATCAAATTTACTAAGAAATTAAATGCTCTTGATTCTACGTATACTTTGGACGGTATAAACTTAGAAGAAGTTAATAAAATCAGGGATCTGGGGGTTATTCTTGATAGTAAATTAAACTTCATAAGCCATATTGATCATATAGCTCAGAGCAGTAACAGAATGTTGGGTTTCATCAAGAGAGTTGGGAAGCACTTCAAAAGAACTAAGACATTAAAGATGCTGTATTGTGCCCTTGTCCGTAGCCGCCTTGAGTACTGCAGTCAGATTTGGAACCCCTTCTATAGAATCCGCATTGACAGGTTGGAAAGAATACAAAAGTCTTTCACAAGATTTCTGGTCTACAAGGCGAAGTGCAATGGTGATACCACCATTTGCCTACGTGCGGACTATGATACGAGACTCGACCACTTTAAAATGAATTCATTGGAAAAAGATCTTTACTTGATGCAACTTTTCTGCATAAACTTATTAGTGGTGCTATCTCAGAGTCTTTTCTGCTGGGGGAGCTGAATTTCAATATTCCTAATCTGAATAAAAGACCTAGTCGCATTGATAGGAATACGTTCCGTACGCGTCGATATCGATCCAATGTGGGGAAGTTTTCACCAATCAATAGATTACAGAGTAATTTTAATGACCTTCAAAGTTCTGCGTCTGTTGATTTATTTTCAAGGTCTGTCCCTTGTTTTAAAAAACAAGTGCTGCAATCAGGTCTGTCAAATTTTAATTCATGACTTTAATTTTCATAGTTGTATAATTATTTTTTCTTATTATTTTCTATATTGTGCAGTTATTTTATGTGTAGTTTTGAAATTTATGTTTGTTATTCTCTGATTTTTTTTGTTATTGTATAATTCAATTGTAATACAAATGCTGTTTCATACCTGTAATTAGTGAGTAGACTAGTCCATAAATTGTACAAGTTGTAAAATGCATGTTTAGTTTATTAACTGTTGGTGTGTCATTTAATAAATAAATAAATAAATAAATAAATAAATTCATAAGTGACGCCCAGACGTACACAGAGGTGCTGGTAGCAAATAGTAGACCCACGTCTCGCCTTGTGTGTTCCAACCCACGATGGACTAGCCTATCGCCATATGGGCCACAAATTCCTGACTCCGGAACGAATTGAAAAGTCCAATATCGTTACCTTTGAAACCGGACCACCGAACCACGCCATCAAAGCAATTTATTTATTTTTCCGTGTATGCATAAATTATACTTATTTATAAAAAAATCCAATGTAATATATAAAAGGAGCCCCGGCACGATAAAGGGACTTATACCGCGTGATATTGACATATTGTAAATAACTTCGTCCACATGTTTGTAACCACCCCAGGAAACATTGTACCAAGTTAGATAAAAATCCACCTGATAGTTTTGTCAAAAATCACGATTTTGTATTTCGTAATTTTCGATCACTCTGTACATGCACGAGTAGTTTTGCCGCTCAGCTGACAAAGGACTTTGACCCCGCAAACATAAAACTTGGCGAAATAGAGATCCCTCAATATGTTCTACACTACAATAATTATTATTAATGTAGCCTAGAACATGATCGTTATTTTATAAGTAAGTAATAATGATTAACTGGTGTATTTTTAGTAAGCATTTACTCAAATACATACACATTAAAAGGTTTCTTGAATATTGGAAATACATACACGGCATTTTAATTGCACAATACATAAACTTTAATTGTAATCATAATCATAGGCCACAAAAAAAAAAAATTCGGCACGTGACAATCGGTCCAAATAAGTATACATGAATAAAACTATGCATCAAGAATAAAATTTCTTTCAGCTTTGTTTTTACACAGTTTGCAGTCAATTTTAAGTATTGTTTGAATCCAACACGCAATATTTCAATTTAACATTTCCAAAACAATTTTACGTAAACGTATCCTAACGCGCCATGTTCCTTCTGTACTTTGCATTTACTATAATCACTTGTTGCCAGATCATACATCTTGTTATTATTATGTCATAATATGCAACTGTCCCTTTTTCGCCCTTGGATTGAGTATAATTATAAGAAAGTGACAGCATACGAAACATTGTTGAAGTAGTGTTGTGAAATTATTCGAGGACACTTAATCGATATTTTTTTATCTCAATATTATTTAATATTATAAAAGTGGATATAAATCAAGCTTTACTATAGTGTGAGTTGACTGGAAACTTAATATTATGTCAGAAATATCATGGTAATTCGTTTTTGTCGCTTACGGTTGATTTTAATAATTTGGAACATCTTCAATAATTAAAACCCAACGTAAGGAAAAAAAATCAAACCGTATTCAATTCTTTTTTAAGAATCCCTGACGTAAAGGGTGGTAGAAAGTTCACCTAACGTCAAGTAATATTGCCATTGACGAAATTATTAAAAATAAGAATTTAAGTAATTCCAGCAAATGAGCAAGCAGATCATTTTATGGTAAATGGTCACTGCTGCCCATGAACGGGAATGAGCGGGAAGGAAAAAGCCGGCAATCTTACTCACCGATCGAAACGCGACAGCGAAGCTGTCGCTTCAAATCATTCGCCTGTGAGACAGCGGTACCTCCCCGGACGAGCCTGTCCATTCATGCTGAGTATCGGGGTGCCCTTCGCTCTGGGATATCCGGTGCCGTCCACAATGCGTGTGACGTTAATTGAGGGGTTTTTAGCATACGGATATTCTGGAGTACATATTGTTAGGGACCGATCTCGGCCACAATATCCGCTTTTATACCGGGCTGGAAGGCCAGAGACACTGATATACCCCTTTCGACCCCCCGATACCCCCCCGAGGTATCGAAAGGGGAGCTTAAAGTTTTTTCTCTTGAACAAAAAAAAAGTGCACAAAGTTATTTGACTAATCTCGAAAAATGACAATAACTTGACAATATTTAATGTTTCGAAAGTAAACTTTGTGAAATCTTAATTTTATACAAAATACACCTATGTATTCGCAGCTGTAGATTGTTTTATTAATTAACTACTTACGGGTAAAATTGCTTAGAAAAGTAAAGTTGACACATTCGACTAAACTACAAATAATCGATATCGATTTCGAGATATTTTAATCACGGCACTTAATTTAAATTACCAATCACATAAAGATTTTTTTACGCCAATCAGAGTATCTCATTTGAAATACTATTATCCAATCCAGTTACGTAATTACTGCATCAACCAATCCATCCAATCAATCCATAGGGATCTTACATTTTTAGCAAATCCTAATGTATGGTGGCGCGGGCGGCGCGGCGCGGCGCGGCGGTAAGCTCAGTGTTCGGTGTACTGCGGTACAATTGGTAATGTAAACAAAGACGCGCGCGCGCAGAACTCGCCATTTTGATAGTTTTTAAATTCTGTTGTTATTAGTATTTAGTGTTAAGAGCGTTTATACCCTGCACGCGCTTTTTGGCTTAAAAACAGGACTTTTCAAATGAGTTAATAGCCACCAATAAACAATTTAAAGGAAAAATAATTATTACTAATTTTAGAAAAGGTTGTCATCTAGGGATTTTGGTGGAAAACATTATAGATTGATGGATAATTTGTGAGTACTATACGGATTACTGAACACAAGTTTCGTTATTTAGGCTTTAAATGGCAATTTAGAAGCTTAAGACATCCGAAACCACTAAATATAAGATGAAAATAAAAATATTATCAGACTAATAAGACCCTTATGGCGGGATTTTGCTGAGAAAAATAATCTTTTTGTGTTTAGTTCCTGAAAAATAAAAATTTAAACAATGCGAAATTATTTAGAAACTCTCGTCAAGAACATTTTTTTTTTCACCAACTTATCGTACATAATTTTTTATAGCAATTGCATATTACAATAGAAGAACATCTTATCAATAAATTACCATTTTTATATTTCAACAAAATTAGTTTTCATGTTTTCTACAAATATTTTAAAAACCACTATAAAACACGCTGTCCGACGTGGATCAAATCAGACCGCCGCAAGGCCTTCTAGAGGGAGGACGTATCGCTCGTCGCTCCGGCCTGGCTGCAGTCGATTATGCCGCGCGTAGTAAAAATAGCCACGCGCGGAATGCGATTACCACATCTTAGTACTTTGGTAGTAAAATATTTAATTATTTTTATTACCTACAATGATTTTGTAGTGAGTATAAATTATGTTTCAGGTAATTAATGGGATGTAATTCCGAGGCTAAATTATGTTATGTATTGTAATATAAAATTAAATATATTTCGTAATTGTAAGGGGTTGTAAGGCCCCTTACACTATTTATGTGTTCGAACACGAAATGATTAATAAAACGTCCGTAGTATCTGCTGATTGAACACTGATTTGAATGCAACTTAACAATGTAATAACAACGAAAGTATGATTACTTTCTAAATTTGTATTATTCTTTGCTTGCACAGTAATATTTGTCTACTTATAATGCAAATAAAATATTTTTACGATATTATATTACAGTTACATTTCAATTGAATATTTGAAGCGCACGGATCAAAGTTGTTTGAGCCGATTGTATAGCTAGCCGACGCGGCAGCTCTACGCACACAGCTTTGGTCGCTTATGTGTGCGTGAAATTAACGAAGAAATACCTATAGTTGACTTTGCGCGCAAGGTGTATATGCTCTTAAGTAAGTGAATAGTTATGAGTGTTTAAGTGATAGAGACACATATTGGAATTAAGTACGTTATCATTAGGTGTTAGTTTTAGTGTTTTAAGTGTTCTTTTTATTGTTAAAGTTTTAGTATTTGTGTTTATAAGTACATTTTAGTTAGTATTATTTTGTTTTTTTTTTTATTAACTTACTTTACGCGAATTCTTAATACAATGACGAATACTTCTAGTACTGTGGAATACACAGATATGGTGTTATTGTATGGCGAGTGTAATCAAAACGCCGCGCCGCCCTGGCCCTCAGAACATATTGTGAGAGATTTGGTGTAGCTGTACAAAGATTAAGGTACAGTGGTCAGTACTCAGTTGTTGCCCTAGACGCACGAAGATGTTCCTCCCCGTCGTATTCGAATTAACTTAGAGGAGCGGATTTTGAATAGCTTCCGGGACAACCCAAACATGAGCATAAGGCAGGCTGCACGGCAATTCCGTGTGAGTTATTTTTCTGTGCACGGGATATTAAAAACAATTTAATTTGTTCTGTGATTACTATGAACAATTTGTGACATGGGAAGATAGTTCTCGCGATCGCAGCGCCGCGCTGCATGTACTAGCAGGTCGGCTGTTTTCATAAACGCGGGAATATTGCGATGTTGCCGCTCCGGTCCGTACGGACGCTGTAAATCAGGTAAGTGTAATTATAGGACGTTCAAATTAAATGCCATTATTTTGACTTATAATTTGTTTGAAAAATCAACTTTTTTGTTTCTTCTTCGACGACAACTCCTATGCGTGCAAATAATATAACTTACTACGCGATGCACATGGTTTAATTTATTGTAGGGGGTTTCAAAATCGCGCTGTATAGTGTGATAGCCCTTTATGCCCTCGAAGAAGAAAGTTCCCATTTTAACCTAATGGGCGTGTCTTTAAAGATTTAAGGGCTTTTCCAACTCTTCAGTAGTGGCAACTGGCACCATCTGTTGTCAAGTATTTGAACTTCATTCAGAACAACGATTATTTGGGTTGCATTTCGAAAGGCGCTGCGAGCAATTGCAGCATATGTAGTAATGGCGTAAAATTTTGTGTTTTTATACAGCAGTAACTAAGTTATATTTTGGAGTTAAGAGCGTTTACACCTTGCGCGCAAAGTCAACTATAGGTATTTCTTCGTTAATTTCACGCACACATAAGCGACCAAAGCTGTGTGCGTAGAGCTGCCGCGTCGGCTCGCTATACAGTCAGCGCAACCAACTTTGATCGGTGCGCTTCAAAATTCTAATATTGAATTGAAATGTAACTTATGATTTATATATTGGTAATATAATATCATAAAAATATTTTATTTGCATTATAAGTAGACAAATATTACTGTGCAAGCAATGAACTATACAAATTTAGATACTAATCATATTTTCGTTATTATTACATTGTTAAGTTGCATTCAAATCAGTGTTCAATCACTTGACACTACGGACGTTTATTAATCATTTCGTGTTCGAACACATGAAAAGAGTTAGGGGCCTTACAACCCCTTACAATTACGAAATATATTTAATTTTTTATTACAATACATAATATAATTTAGCCTCGGAATTACATTCCATTATATTATCTGAAACATAATTTATACTCACTACAAAATCATTGTAGGAAATAAAAGGAAAAAATATGTTTTACTACCAAAGTACTAAGATGTGGTAATCGCAGTCCGCGCGTGGCTATTTTTACGACGCACGGCAAAATTGACTGCAGCCAGGCCG
This sequence comes from Hyles vespertilio, assembly GCA_009982885.2. Taxonomy (NCBI): domain Eukaryota; kingdom Metazoa; phylum Arthropoda; class Insecta; order Lepidoptera; family Sphingidae; genus Hyles; species Hyles vespertilio. Next base: position 23,710,979 of record CM042816.1, read on the forward strand.
GAGCGACGAGCGATAGGTTCTCCCTCTAGAAGGCCTTGCGGCGGTCTGATTTGTTGCAAGGAGGGCAGCGTGTTTTATAGTGGTTTTTAAAATATATGTAGAAAACATGAAAACTAATTTTATTGAAATATAAAAATGGCAATTTATTGATATGATGTTCTTCTATTATAAAATGCAATTGCTATAAAAAATTATGTACGATAAGTTGGTGAAAAAAAATATGTTCTTGACGAGAGTTTCTGAATAATTTCGCATTGTTTAAAGTTTTATTTTTCAGGAACTAAACATAAAAAGATTATTTTTTCTCAGAAAAATCCCTCCATAAGGGTCTTATTAGTCGGATAATATTTTTATTTTCATCTTATATTTAGTGATTTCGGATATCTTAAGCTTCTAAATTGCCACTTAAAGCCTAAATAACGAAACTAGTGTTCAGTAATCCTTATAGTACTCACAAATTATCCATCAATCTATAATGTTTTCCACCAAAATCCCTAGATGTGCATATTTTTGGAGTAGATTGTGGTTATAGTTGCAATTGAAAAAACGTGCTACTATTTATTGTTAAAAAAATGGCGAAAAAGTGTTTTTTGTGTGATTCGGATGATGATTTAATTAATTAACCACAATCTACTCCAAAATGATGCACAGCATATACGAGTCTATCGCTGTCCTTTTCATTCTCAACAATAAATAGCATGCGCACCCTCTTTCTTTAAATGGGCGGACTTCGAACAGCTGCTATGCTGTGTCCTCTTCTATCGCATGGGATGGTCACTCGGAGCAATATTTCACTTTTCTAAACTCGAAAACCGCAATTCGAGACTGATTTTTCGCAGACAACCCTATACCACCGTGTTCGTAATAAAATGATCTTTATTTTCATTTAATTTTCATTCAACAATCAGACCGGTGCAAAATGCTAGAAGCGATTTACCTGTTTATACCTGGCAACCTGAGGGTTGTGACCGCAAAAAAATAGGCAACCTAACGTTTACATATTCTATGGGCTTCATACTTTCGATTGGCATAGAATTTGTTTAATAACCAAACAGGTGAAATGTGTAAAAAAATTTTTTTTTAATAATTAATTAATCGTATTCTGGACTGAAATTTGCAAGGCAACCCATATACAATACATTTATTGACATATTAAATTGCATATAAAATACTTTTCATCAAATAAACATCTCGGTGAAGGTCGATGTATGTCGGGATCCTATACTATTATAATATCTCCGTAGCAAAATAATGATTTAAATCTGGAGAGATGGGATAGAATAGAATATAAGGTGGATAAAATGGGACAGAAGAATAGGTAAAGGACAGTTATAGTTAGACAGCGGCAGTCATGACGACTTTAATCCTCCTATTAATTTAAACTTCCGATTGATTTCGTTGCCGGTTAAAGACAAGTTAGACATTCCCGGAGACTCTCCGAGCTTCCACCAGCCACAGCGACCAGCCTCAGCCGCTACGGCTCGCACAGTTGCCTATCCTTCGTTACAGTGGGAGGAGGCTGCTCTCCTTCCGCGCCTCCAGCTTTTTATATACACTCTAGGGTCGGTAGCCAAAAGACTACGTGAAGTCGGGGTGTCCCGAGTCGGTTTTGGGGCACAGTCGACCTGATCCATAAAGTGTTTTTTTTATTGCATTGAATATGTTAAGAGCGTTTATACCCTGCACGCGCTTTTTGGCTTAAAAACAGGACTTTTCAAATGAGTTAATAGCCACCAATAAACAATTTAAAGGAAAAATAATTAGTACCAATTTTAGAAAAGGTTGTCATCTAGGGATTTTGGTGGAAAACATTATAGATTGATGGATAATTTGTGAGTACTATAAGGATTACTGAACACAAGTTTCGTTATTCCGGCTTTAAATGGCAATTTAGAAGCTTAAGATATCCGAAACCACTAAATATAAGATGAAAATAAAAATATTATCAGACTAATAAGACCCTTATGGAGGGATTTTGCTGAGAAAAATAATCTTTTTGTGTTTAGTTCCTGAAAAATAAAAATTTTAACAATGCGAAATTATTCAGAAACTGTCGTCAAAAAAATATTTTTTTTCACCAACTTATCGTACATAATTTTTTATAGCAATTGCATATTATAATAGAAGAACATCTTATCAATAAATTACCATTTTTATATTTCAACAAAATTAGTTTTCAAGTTTTCTACAAATATTTTAAAAACTACTATAAAACACGCTGTCCGACGTGGATCAAATCAGACCGCCGCAAGGCCTTCTAGAGGGAGGATGTATCGCTCGTCGCTCCGGCCTAGCTGCAGTCGATTTTTGCCGTACGTAGTAAAAATAGCCACGCGTGGACTGCGATTACCACATCTTAGTACTTTGGTAGTAAAATATTTAATTATTTTATTACCTGCAATGATTTTGTAGTGAGTATAAATTATGTTTCTAGTAATATAATGGGATGTAATTCCGAGGCTAAATTATGTTATGTATTGTAATATAAAATTAAATATATTTCGTAATTGTAAGGGGTTGTAAGGCTCCTAACACTATTTATGTGTTCGAACACGAAATGATTAATAAAACGTCCCTAGTGTCTACTGATTGAACACTGATTTGAATGCAACTTAACGATGTAATAAGAACGAAAATATGATTAGTATTTAAATTTGTATTATTCTTTGCTTGCACAGTTATATTTGTCTACTTATAATGCAAATAAAATATTTTTATGATATTATATTACAGTTACATTTCAATTGAATATTTGAAGCGCACGGATCAAAGTTGTTTGAGCCGGTTGTATAGCGAGCCGACGCGGCAGCTCTACACACACAACTTTGGTCGCTTATGTGTGCGTGAAATTAACGAAGAAATACCTATAGTTGACTTTGCGCGCAAGGTGTATACGCTCTTAACATAGATTATATACTTAGATTGATTATAATATTTGTAAGTATATATTCCACATTATAAATTGTGTATTGAAGTGATTGTTTGTGAAATAAATTCATTAGGATAATATAAAAACATAAATTCTAAATGTTGCCTGAAGTGGCGGTAGTATTAAGTTGTTTTGACATTCGGATTAGTATAAATACCAGTCTCCGGCGGATAGGAGACACATTTCGATCGTGAGGCGTCGCGCTGAGCGGAAGCTCTGAGAGTGAGCAGTGAGGAGTACCAGGATTGGCAAGTTAAGTAATTAATATTATGTTTTGATGCTTATGACAGCCTCCGTAGCGCGGTTGGTTGGACGCCGCCTGTGAAACGAGAGGCCGCGGGTTCGATCCCCGCACCGAGAGAAATTTTTGTGCGGCCCACAAATATTTCTTCCGGGTCTGGGTGTTTGTGAGACCGAAAAGTCTCTCGTAGTTCCTGATACCCACGACACAAGACTCGATCTTAGTGTGGGGTCAGGACTATGTATGTGACTGTTGGGTGTATTTATTTTATTTTATTGTTTAGAATAATTAGATATTATTCTGAAACATTGTAATTGTCGATTGTGGTAGAATTAATCTATATTATTGTACCAAATTATGTCAATTGCTATGTAATAAATAAAATGTAATATAATTGATAATTTTGTAACATTATAACATTAATGACCATTATGTTAAGTGATATGGTTAAAACATATAATTATAGATAATTAATATATATTGAAATACCCATGTTTATACTTTTTATATACCTCTACCCACAAAATTCTAACAAATGCCGAGACGAGTATGCCGTTCGCCTGATGGTAAGCGATGCGACCGCTCATGATCAGTAGCAAAACCAAACAACACCTTGATTTACAAAGCAATGCTTGGCATTCCACTGTGCTGGCCATCTTGAGACACAAGATGCTAAGTGTCAATATGTCCAGTAGTTACTCTGGCTACAATGTCCTTCAATCTGAAACACAACAGTGCATTTAAACTGCTGTTTGACGGGAGAAATAGATATTACGGTGGTACCCACCCAGGCAGCCTCTAACATATGTATGAGAGACCTACCACCAGTGAGGGTACACTAATTCCCTTCTGAAGATAATGTTCCAGACGTTAAAAAAGAACTAAACATAAGCAGATCAATTCAACCTTTCTATTATAATTGATGGGTCTATCGCAGACGCGAAAATGCGGCAGCGCACCACGTAAAAATTTACCTATTAATCACATTGCCCGATCATAATGTAGCCATATTCATAATGCCCAGGCAATGTGATAAATAGGTGAGTTTAGATTGTAATTAATCACTTGGCCCGATATGGCTGAGCATTATTCATACTGCCCGGGAATTATGAATACTGCCCGCATTAATCACTTGGCCCATAACATATACATAATTATTATTATAGTAATACTAGCGACCCGGCCTGGCTTCGCCTGGGTGCAAATACAGATTCCAGTCCATATTTTATTTAAAATCAATATGACAGCCGTTGTCTAAACTGTTTATCTAATTCCAATCCCATCCTGTACCTATTCTTATGTCCCATTTTATCCATTTTATATTCTATTCTATCCCATCTCTCCAGATTCAAATCATTATTTTGCTACGGAGATATTATAACACTGTTACTACTCCGACGACATTCATTGAAATCAATTAAAAGATACCATAGCTGACCCGACCACGATTCGCTATGGCTTAGTTATTATATGATTAATTTTATATTCAATTATTTAGCATAGCAAAAAAGCCCGACCCACCTTTGCCTGGATGCAGATATTTTTTTATTTTACTCCACACCAAATACATGTTATTTTTCGTATAAGCTCTTGTATACCTAAACATGAATTAGCTATCCTACTGTCCTGCTCAATTCCGTCCCATCCCGTCTGTTCAGTCACTTCCCGATACGTCCCGTCCTTTCTCTTCATTAACCATCCCGTCTTATACCGTGCATTTACATTTCGTCCTATCAAATCTGTCAGCTATCCCAGTACTCTCCCATACCTCCCACTCTATTATATCCCGTTTCTCCATATCCAAATAGTGTGCCTTATAAATTTTTGACATTAAACACTTTAGCGATTTTGATTATCCATGCAATATTCCATCCCTTATTTCACCCCCACTATGCTGTTTTCCAAAAATATTACGCCATTACTTTTTGTTAGTAATAAAAACATGAATTATAAATTTTCATAGAAATACACTCATACTCACACACACAATTAATGTAGTAACAATTATATTCAACTGGTTTCTCAAGACACAGGCAGCGCCTAATTTGAGAATCCCTGCAATAGTCTCCATCTGTATATATAAAAGAGGAACCTGACTGACTGACTGACTGACTGATTGACTGACTGACGTATCAACGCACAGCCGAAACTACTGGAGCTAGGAACGTGAAATTTTGCACAGAGGTTCCTATTATGACGTAGGGTAGCACTAAGAAGGGATTTTTGGAAATTCAACCCCTAAGGGGGTGAAAAGGGTTAAAAACTGTTGTATGGAAAATCGAAACCGTTAGAGTTACATTTGTCAAATTTTGCAGTTTCGTTAGCCAATCAAAGACAAATATAACTGCATACTTAGTTTTTCTAAAATTAACCCTAAAGGGGTTAAAATAAGGGTTGAAGTGTTGCGAGAGTAGGGTGATTTTATGACTATCTAATCAACGCACAGCCGAAACTACTGGAGCTACAAATGTGAAATTTTACACAGGAGTTCCTATTATGACGTAGGGTAGCACTAAGAAGGGATTTTTGGAAATTCAACCCCTAAGGGGGTGAAAAGGGTAAAAAACGGTTGTATGGAAAATCTAAACCGATAAAGCTAGAATTATCAAACTTTGCAATTTAGTTAGCCTATCAAAAACAAATATAACTGCATACTTAATTATTCTAAAATTAACCTTAAATGAATATAAATAAGGGTTTAATTTTTGTAGAACCGAACTATCGGATCAACGCACAGCCGGAACTACTGGAGTTAAAAAGATGAAATTTTGCACAAGGGTTCCTATTATGATGTAGAGTAGCACTAAGAAAGATTTTTTGGAAATTCAACCCCTAAGGGAGTGAAAAGGGTAAAAAACTGTTGTATGGAAAATGGAAACTGTTAAAGCTAGAATTATCAAACTTTGCAGTTTAGTTAGCCAATCAAAACGAAATATAACAGCATACTTTATTTTTCTAAAATTAACCCTAAAGGTGTAAAAATAAGGGTTGAAGTGTTGTGAGCATAGGATGATTTATTGAGTGCCCAATCAACGTACAGCCGAAAATACTGGAGCTAGAAACGTGAAATTTTGCAAAAAGATTTCTATTGTGACGTAGAATAGCACTAAGGAGGAGTTTTTAGAAATTCAACCCCTAAGAGGGTTTAAAAGGGTGAAATAGTGTTTTTGGTAAAACTTGGCATTTTAGTTAATCATTACAAAGAAATATAATTGCCCACTCTCTTTTCTTAAAATTAACCCTAAAGGGTTTAAAATAGGGGTTGAAATGTTGTATGCAAAATCGAAACCGCTGAAGTTATTCATATGAAAATTTGTATTTCACCACTTATTTTAAACGAAAAATAATGCCGTGAACTACTATTAGAAAAAAAGCACTACGGTGGTGGAAATAAGGGATGATATTATATTTTGTGAAAATCAGAACCACTGAAGTTGATTTATGTATGTTACCAAAATATATTTTTTACAACTGTTTCGCAGAGCTTACAGTGTAAAGTTGTTGAAGCGATATAATGTATTGATTTTACGTCCGTATTATTATAATATACACGCAGACGAAGTTGCGGGCAAAAGCTAGTAATTATATAAAATTGTTATTTTATTCAGTTCAGTTCAGTTTTTATTTTTATGTTATTAAAGATTTTTCAATTTCAAGTGACATTCTATCTTGAAAAGAAGTAAAACTTCTTACATGTGAATATTATTTATTTAATTGTCCTATATTTATGTAGCTTCATAATATACTCTTTAGGTTACACAAAATAAATTTCTGAACGCATGCATAAAATTTGGACAACCAATTTAAATGTCAACCACTTTTCATTACTGTCATTAATTTACATCTTTAAAATCTAAAATACGCCATTAATCGAATATTGTAGATATATGTTGTCGATTCGAAACCTTTATTTAAATACGCTATTTAATTTGAGGGAAGAGTTTACCGTATATCGCGTATCGCGTACAAACAACGTGACACGTGAATTATTTTCTTAATATATATAATTCACGTGTCACGTTGTTTGTCCTCAATGGGCTCCTAAACCACTCAACTGATTATAATGAAATTTTGTAGATATGTGTTATTTGTTCCAACTTACAGGGTGATTGTTTTTATCTCGATTAAATTGACGAATGTATAAAATAAAGGAAAAAACATTTTGCCATACAAAATGTTCATGGGTTTGTAACTGTCAAACATTTAATTTTCATACCGTCGATACGGTAAACTCTTCCCTCAAATTAAATAACGTATTTAAATAAAGGTTTCGAATCGACAACATATATCCACAGTATTCGATTAATGGCGTATTTTAGATTTTAAATATGTAAATTAATGACAGTAATGAAAAGTGGTTGACATTTAAATTGGTTGTCCAAATTTTATGCATGCGTTCAGAAATTTATTTTGTGTAACCTAAAGAGTATATTATGAAGCTACATAAATATAGGACAATTAAATAAATAATATTCACATGTAAGAAGTTTTACTTCTTTTCAAGATAGAATGTCACTTGAAATTGAAAAATCTTTAATAACATAAAAATAAAAACTGAACTGAACTGAATAAAATAACAATTTTATATAATTATGGAGACTATTGCAGGGATTCTCAAATTAGGCGCTGCCTGTGTCTTGAGAAACCAGTTGAATATAATTGTTACTACATTAATTGTGTGTGTGAGTATGAGTGTATTTCTATGAAAATTTATAATTCATGTTTTTATTACTAACAAAAAGTAATGGCGTAATATTTTTGGAAAACAGCATAGTGGGGGTGAAATAAGGGATGGAATATTGCATGGATAATCAAAATCGCTAAAGTGTTTAATGTCAAAAATTTATAAGGCACACTATTTGGATATGGAGAAACGGGATATAATAGAGTGGGAGGTATGGGAGAGTACTGGGATAGCTGACAGATTTGATAGGACGAAATGTAAATGCACGGTATAAGACGGGATGGTTAATGAAGAGAAAGGACGGGACGTATCGGGAAGTGACTGAACAGACGGGATGGGACGGAATTGAGCAGGACAGTAGGATAGCTAATTCATGTTTAGGTATACAAGAGCTTATACGAAAAATAACATGTATTTGGTGTGGAGTAAAATAAAAAAATATCTGCATCCAGGCAAAGGTGGGTCGGGCTTTTTTGCTATGCTAAATAATTGAATATAAAATTAATCATATAATAACTAAGCCATAGCGAATCGTGGTCGGGTCAGCTATGGTATCTTTTAATTGATTTCAATGAATGTCGTCGGAGTAGTAACAGTGTTATAATATCTCCGTAGCAAAATAATGATTTGAATCTGGAGAGATGGGATAGAATAGAATATAAAATGGATAAAATGGGACATAAGAATAGGTACAGGATGGGATTGGAATTAGATAAACAGTTTAGACAACGGCTGTCATATTGATTTTAAATAAAATATGGACTGGAATCTGTATTTGCACCCAGGCGAAGCCAGGCCGGGTCGCTAGTATTACTATAATAATAATTATGTATATGTTATGGGCCAAGTGATTAATGCGGGCAGTATTCATAATTCCCGGGCAGTATGAATAATGCTCAGCCATATCGGGCCAAGTGATTAATTACAATCTAAACTCACCTATTTATCACATTGCCTGGGCATTATGAATATGGCTACATTATGATCGGGCAATGTGATTAATAGGTAAATTTTTACGTGGTGCGCTGCCGCATTTTCGCGTCTGCGATAGACCCATCAATTATAATAGAAAGGTTGAATTGATCTGCTTATGTTTAGTTCTTTTTTAACTTCTGAAACATTATCTTCAGAAGGGAATTAGTGTACCCTCACTGGTGGTAGGTCTCTCATACATATGTTAGAGGCTGCCTGGGTGGGTACCACCGTAATATCTATTTCTCCCGTCAAACAGCAGTTTAAATGCACTGTTGTGTTTCAGATTGAAGGACATTGTAGCCAGAGTAACTACTGGACATATTGACACTTAGCATCTTGTGTCTCAAGATGGCCAGCACAGTGGAATGCCAAGCATTGCTTTGTAAATCAAGGTGTTGTTTGGTTTTGCTACTGATCATGAGCGGTCGCATCGCTTACCATCAGGCGAACGGCATACTCGTCTCGGCATTTGTTAGAATTTTGTGGGTAGAGGTATATAAAAAGTATAAACATGGGTATTTCAATATATATTAATTATCTATAATTATATGTTTTAACCATATCACTTAACATAATGGTCATTAATGTTATAATGTTACAAAATTATCAATTATATTACATTTTATTTATTACATAGCAATTGACATAATTTGGTACAATAATATAGATTAATTCTACCACAATCGACAATTACAATGTTTCAGAATAATATCTAATTATTCTAAACAATAAAATAAAATAAATACACCCAACAGTCACATACATAGTCCTGACCCCACACTAAGATCGAGTCTTGTGTCGTGGGTATCAGGAACTACGAGAGACTTTTCGGTCTCACAAACACCCAGACCCGGAAGAAATATTTGTGGGCCGCACAAAAATTTCTCTCGGTGCGGGGATCGAACCCGCGGCCTCTCGTTTCACAGGCGGCGTCCAACCAACCGCGCTACGGAGGCTGTCATAAGTTATTAATTAAAGTATTCCATTTCTTGATTTTTTATGCAGATTTAGATTATTTATAGTATGGTCTATAATATACAACCCTCTGCAGCGTTAATTTTAAAGAATTAATATATCAAAGTGTCAAAAAATTAAACAACTGAGTTACTTTTTTACAAATTTAATATTCGTTATTTAAGTTAATCACTGAGACTTTTTTATTTGCGTGGTACCTTTCAATATGTTTCTTTTTAGCTTCAGCGTGTTTAACAGAGTCTAGCTTTAATTTGAGCCTATTACGACGTTGTTTTTCTGCGTTCGTTAGCGCCATTATGGCAGAAGCTTATTCCTGAGAAAAGGATAAACAATATATGAGTAGAAGCTTATAATAACGTATTATTAACATTAAAAAAAATCTTTAAAAAATCAGTGCATTACCCATACAACCACTGCGTTACTTTTTCTAGTAACGCAGTGTAGCAGTTACGCAGTTGTAAATATTTGACTATTTTGTAAATTATCACTAAAGAAAATAACAAAATGCAAATATTCTAACACTAACAATACCGATACATGACAACCTGTACATAACAATAATAATAATGTAAATATTGTCATTACATACCTTCCGACAGCGGTAACTCAGCGGCCACGCAATAAATACACGCAACTCTCTCGACGACTGTGAAGCGGCTAAGTTGACTAGCGTACTCCCCCCGTGCAGTTGCTATGATTCGTTGTACAAGTTAAAACATGTCGAACCGAATGAAGTACAAAAAGTTGTAATACACTCACTTTAGGTTTATTTCCATATAGTAACGCAAGGTAGTTACGATTTTTTTATATGTTGGGGACACAAACAAAATCAGTCTTTATTGTATGAAATGATTAACGTAAAAAATGTTTATTGGCATTTTAATAAGGTTCACAACTCACATTTTTATAGAGATATTAAAGATAAAGGTCTTTTAAGGAAATATTGTGAGAAATTGCTCTTGCAGTCCGAGTCACGCGCTCAGGGACATCAGCATTTTGTATGAAAAGCCACTGCGTTACTAAAAATGACAACGATGTTACCGTAATTTTCAAACAATTATTATATTTTTGCGGTCACATGTTATTCCCTGTACTAGATTATAATGTGATATTTCAAAATTAATATATTTTTTCAGAGTGTTGTACTGTTTTTCTATAAAATCAAATATTCATTCCAAGAGACCGATTTTTAGGCATCAAAAAGTATTTTGACCCACGTCCTAAATTAATAATATTATCCGAATTTTTAACGGGTGAAATAATTCATATTGCAATTGTTAGCGAAACTTGGCTGAATGTTGATTCTAAATTAAATATTAGTTGTTACAATATTTACCGACATGACAGAAATGATGGTTATGGAGGCGTGGCTATTTTAGTGCATAAATCGATACATTCTCACAGCATAACACATCAAGTGAATAATTCAGGCATAGAAACAGTGTGTGTAAAATTGCTAAATTGTAAATATTTAGAATATGTGTTATCTATATATTGTCCATCTAGTGTTCACACTCAGACATCTGATTGGGATGATGTTTTTTCGCACTTTTTCCGTAAAACATTGATAGCGGGCGATTTTAACGCCCACCACAGTAACTGGTCAGTAAAGACTGATATTAGAGGGGTTCAAGTCATGGATTCATCCTTAGATCACGGTTTTATTTCACTTAATAATGGTAACCATACTCGAATAAAATTGGTTAACGGACATCTACAACAAACCTCGCCAGACGTTTCATTTGCTTCTCAAGACGTAGCAATAAAGTTTGATTGGAGAGTATTCAATGAGAATTTAGGGAGCGATCATTTAATTATTCTTTTATCAATAAATATCCCAAATAATTTCAGTTACAAAAAAAAAAGAAACTTTAAACTAGCTGATTGGGGTCGATATCAACAACATATTTCAAATAAATTTAATTGTAATAATAGCAGTACTGGAAATCTTCAAGAAATGTATGACTACTTATTACATACAATCAATGATGCTGCTAATAAACATATACCGTTAATAAAACTTTGCAATAAACCGTCCACAAAATTCATACCGAAAAAATATGAGAGAGAGTACGGACTTATCCAAAATAGTTGCACAACGTAGGTTAGCCTTATCCTCCTTCAGGAGAAACCCCACTCCGAATAATCTTACAACATTAGAAAACATAACTAAAATATCAAAAAAAATTATACGTAAAGCAAAATCAGATTACTGGCATAAAACTTGTGATTCCTTTGACGAAAACGTTTCAGCCGTAAATATGTGGCAGCGTATAAAATGGGTAAAAGGTTATGGTCAACCAAAAAAATACCCTCCTATAGAATTAACAAAAGAACTTCTTCATTCTCTTACCCCAGACTATGTATCCAATATAGAACCGACCTTTAAGTCTAAAAACGAATTTCTAGAGCGTGAATTTTCTTTGCAGGAACTTAAAAATTGTTTAAAAATCAAAGACTCAGCTCCAGGCGAGGACGACATATCATATACAATGCTTTACTATTTACCTGATATATTTAAACAATTCCTGCTCACTTTATATAACCGTATATTTAATTATGGTATTATCCCCCGTCAATGGAGAAATATACGGATAATCCCCATACCGAAAAGCAACAAAAGTAATAATGCTGAAATAAAATTAAGACCCATCTCCCTAATGTCATGCATTTGCAAAACTTTTCATTTAATGATTTTTAAACGTTTAGAATGGTACACCGAAAAAAACTCTCTTCTATCTCCGTATACCGTCGGCTTCAGAAAATCTTTATCCTGTTTAGACTCCTTGACACGATTAATTACATATATTCAGATAGGATTTTCGAAAAATATTCCAACCTTAGCATGTTTTATAGATATCGAAAATGCATACAATAATATTTCTATAGATACTGCATTGAAAATACTTGATGATCTTAATTTTGGTTCTAAATACTGTAGTTATCTTTGGAGATTTTTGAATAAAAGATTCTTAAATATTACATTAAACGATAGTGATACATTAAGCAGATGTACTAGCAAAGGCCTTGCGCAGGGAGATCCCCTATCACCTCTACTTTTCAATTTATTTACACATAAAATCTGTCACCAAATACAAAATGTATTTATTTCTCAATACGCGGATGATTTTGTTATCTATATTAATAACAAGGATGTTAAAATATGTAAAACATATATACAAGAGGCCTTAAATGTAATATTCAGAACACTAGATGAACTAGGACTGACAATCTCCTCTAGTAAGACGACATATTGTTTATTCAGTAGAGGCTGAAAATAGAATAGAAATATACCTTCTCTTATAGTTGGCAAAACACCTATTATTTATGCTAACAGTATTAAATATTTGGGGATGTGGTTAGATAGGAGTCTAACATGGAGAATACATATTAATGAAATTGTTACAAAATGCTCTAATTTTTTTAATATTTTAAAATTACTGTCTGGCAGTTCTTGGGGAGTCCATATGATACATTTAAGACGACTATATACATCTCTAATAAGAAGTCGGATTGACTACGGGTGTTTTTTATATGATTGCAGTGCGAAAAGTCATGTTTCCAAGCTAGATAAGATTCAAAATCAGGCGCTCAGAGTTGTTGGCGGCTTCATTAAAAGTTCTCCAATACATGTAATGGAGAGCGAATTACATATAGTACCGCTATTCATTAGAAGACAATATCTAGCCTATAAATATTTTTTAAAATTACGATCATTTTCTAATAACCTTACTGTTGATTTTGTGTCTGAAATGAGCACCCTATGTCTTACGAGATATTGGCGGAAAAAAAAAGCACCTCTACTTACACAAACTTTTGAAGATGTAAAACACCTCATCATTTCTGCTTCAAATATTGTTACACCGTTTAGTCTTAATGTATGGTTATCAGCTATTAGTCTTGAAAACGTTATTCATTTCAACTTAGAATGCATTAATGTAGCTAAAAGAGATTACGATCCGAATGCGTTATTAAATGATGTAGTACGGGAATTAAATATTAATTATAATGATTGGTACAAAATTTATACTGATGGTTCAAAGGGTGCTCATGGAGTAGGTGTCGGGTTCTACGATCAAAGCAATACATATAGAAGGGGCTATAGAATAAATATAGATGTTTCTGTCATGACTCTGGAGCTGGTAGCAATTTTTCATGCTTTGTCTTATGCAAGGAGTAAAAACTTGAGAAGAGTAGTTATATTTTCTGATAGCAAAAGTGCTTTGCAACACGTGGCTCGATGCACCTCTGCTTTCAGAGGTATATCGATAGCTTACGAAATTATTAAAAATATTACTACTTTGAGAGACAGTGGCAAAGATGTGAAATTGCAATGGGTGCGGGCACATATTGGACTTAAGGGAAATGAGGAGGCCGACTGTATCGCGAAAATAGCCGCATGCCATGGAGATGAGTTTAATCTTTTGCCAGACTATACAGAATACACCACAAAATTCAAAATGAAATGTTTCAACAACTGGAAAGAGTATTTTAACAATCGATCGAAAGAAAAGGGAATATGGTATAGAACGATTCAGTGTGAGCTTCCTCATTTTCCCTGGTTTAGTTAGTAGCAGTGGTTTAAAGAGAAATTATGTCAAATTAGCTTTTAGATTACGCTCTGGGCATTATCCATCAGCAAAGTTTGCATATTAGATGAAAAAATCGGAAACACCTAACTGCAGCACCTGCAATAAAGTAGAAGATATACAACACTTGCTGATGGAATGTACCAAAAATAAAAAAGAAAGGGATAAGCTTTTTGATGAATACAATTTGAATGTTATAGATGTTGGATTGATTCAAACGATCTTGGCAAATCCGCTGTCACCAGTTGCGAAAAGATTGTGTTCATTAGTTTCTTTTATAAGTTGAAAAATATGTATACCGGGTATCTCAAGACTGCTACCGAAAACGAAGCCGGGTGGTAGTTTTAGAGGCAACAAACACAATGCAATTAAAAATTTCGCCTAGAAACGCGACAATTTTTTTTTATGATTTTTTAAATATCGTCATTTTTGGGTGGTAAATCCATAGTTTTTGCTAAAATAATAGTTTAAACTCTTTTATACCTTAGAGTATTTATAAATAAAAGGGTATATACTATTATTTTAGGAAAAAATGTATTTACCACCCAAATATGGCCATCGGAAAAAAATAACAAAAAAAAAATGTCGCTTTTTTTTGCAACTTTTTCTGTTGCATTGTGTCTGAAGTCGCTTAAACTACCACCCGGCTTCGTTTTCGGTAGCAGTCTTGATATACCCCGTATGTTTGTGTATTTTATTAGGTATAAGGTATGATGGGACTTACATGTCCGCATGGATAAAAGTCCCAAAAAAAATAAAGAGTTTAAAAAAATAAAATAAAAAAAAATAAAAAAATGTATATCGTCTCTGAGTGAGGTAGGCTTTATTTTACCTAAAGGGGGGTCAAAAAGGGTTGAAATGTTATGACGAAGAAAATCGAAACCACTGAAGTTATTTCTATGAAAACTTATATTTCAACTCTTTATTACTAACAAAAGGTAATGGCGTGCAATATTATTGGGAAAACAGCATTGTGGGGGTGAAATAAAGGATGGAATATTTCATGGATAATCAAAATCGCTAAAGTGTTTAATGACAAAAATGTACAAGGCATACTTTTCGGATATGGAGAGATGGGATATAATAGAATACGAGATACGGGAGAGGACTGGGATAGCTGACAGATTTGATAGGACGAAATGTAAATTATATGGTATAAGACGGGATGGAAAATGAAGACAAAGGACGGGATGGATCGGGAAGTGACTGAACAAGCGCGATGGAACGGGATTAACAGGACCGTAGGATACGTCAAGTTTAGGTATACAAGAGCTTATATAAAACAATAGCACGTATTTGATGTGAAGTGGAATAAAAAAATATCTGCCTCCAGGCGAAGCTGGGTCGGGCCGCTAGTATATATGTATTAAGATAAATTCTAAATGTTAAAAAGAGATAAAAATTCCGAAAAATGAGATGTACTCTGGCTACAATGTCCTTCAATCCGAAAGAGAACAGTGCATTTAAACTGCTGTTTGACGGGATAAATAGATATTGTGGTGGTGCCCACCCAGGCAGCCTCTAACATATGAGAGACCTACCTACCACCAGTACCAGTAACCAGTGTTTGGCGCAGGAATCTGCTGTTTCATTCCCTGTTATACCGGAGCGACCGGGTAACCAAGCTAGTACAACATTTATATTGAGTTGATGACATATAAGCAGAGCCTCTTTAATTTTCAGGATGACAGGGTATCTGGATTTTGCTGGAAATTATGGATTGTAAGCAGCTTTTGGAGTCTGTTAAAATTATAGAATTTGTTAATTTATGGGAAGTTACAAATTTAATAACTTCTGGAATAAGGCCTCTCCACAAAAAGACTGTGGTAATGGAGGGTCATTTATAACTTAAAATAATTTTGGAATTAAGGATCCAAACTGCAGATCCTACAATATCGCCATTCGAAAGTTTAGAAGTGTCGGTAAAAAGTAATCTCCAACTTGTCTTTTGCCATTTTGTTTGAAGAAAAAGTTAAAACATTATAGGGTAGGGAAAAAAATAAAATGAGAGGAAAATTGTAACACTGGGTCTAAGAAGGCGAGAGAATTTAATGAAGCTGAGGACTAAGCAAGATAAATCGAAGATAGATTGAGATCCTTCCATTTCTATCAAAGAAAAAAGAAAGCTGACTTTATAAAGGAGAGGATGACGGAAATTTTGGGAAAGTGTTAACAAAAACCTATTTGAAATAAATTGTCTACACAAATAAAGACAAAGATCAACGCATTCTATTTGCATGGCATTTATTGGAGACTAGCTGTGCCCGCGACTTCCTCCGCGTGGAATTTAACAAAAAAGTGAATTAGTTTATTTAGTTTTTTTTTTTTGTTTTTGCATTTTTATTTTAATTATCAACCGTTGTAACGAAACCATACCGTGATCTAATTCTACGGTGGCCATATCTTAGCGAGCGGCGGTAAACTCGGGAGTTTACCGCCTTACCGTAAAAAACTGAAATAAATGTGCTTTATTGAAAAATTTCTTTATATAAAATATTTTGTAAATGTGATATTGATTCGTTGGTGGGAGAAGTGGTGGGAGGCGCCCGACGTAACGACCCAGTGGTGGCATGCGCGTGAGCTGCGCGCGGGCGTTGCATCATTACTTTATTTATCTAAAATAAATGTAGCCTAAGTTACTCCTTGTTATATCAGCTACCTGACAAAGTCCCGTCAAAATCGGTCCAGCCATTTCAGAGATTAAATGAGCCTTGAGTTTTAAAAA
The DNA here is from genome assembly GCA_009982885.2 of Hyles vespertilio. NCBI lineage: Eukaryota > Metazoa > Arthropoda > Insecta > Lepidoptera > Sphingidae > Hyles > Hyles vespertilio. The sequence continues at coordinate 23,728,097 of CM042816.1, forward strand.
TAATCCTTCACTGCATAAGGAGAGATTGCATATGAAAAATACTTACTCAACAGGAATCCTCAGCCGAGTTAATTTATTCCTGACAACTGAAAGTGCATCTTAATCATACGCAGCCTCTAAATCCAAGAAGACACCAATCAGGTTTTTTTTCCAGGAATGCTGTATGGACATCTGTTGTAAAGATACCTAGGCTGTCCATAATACTTATGTCTTTTCTGAATCCAATTTGGGAATCTGATAAATAATTGTTATTTTATAGGTACCATTCTAATCTGTGCTTTAACATGTGGTCAACAATATTTACTAAAGTTGAGGAACATGCTATCAGTCCAGTCGAATACTACTGCTACACATTCTGAATGATTGTCACTTCATCGCAGCAATAGGAAATACTTTATTATGGGCACCTACATCCCTCTTTTGAGAAGTTATTGCGCCCAACAGAGTTCTTCAATAAACTTTGTATGTACACCTCTTTGTAAAACATGTCTTAATTTATATATAACCGCTGCAATAGATTCTAATGTGAATATCTTGGCAATTATGATAGTATAGGGGGTCCGTAGCCTCTCCTTAGGTGACATTAACAACCAACATTACTTTGAAGAGCATATTTCAAAATGGAATACCACCTTATAAAACTAAGTTAGGCCCCTACACAATGAAGTGAACTAAAAGTAGCAGCTTCACAAAGAAAGCACTCACCGCGAGTAGCAGCAGGATCGGCGCTGCGGCGAAGGCGGCGCGTGCGCACCCTGTCGTTTGCACAATCGACCTCTTCCACATCATTGAAGGCAACTCTCTCATTTCGCAAAACTTTCTCTTCAAACCACTTCGATAACTAAAGCGTTTATGACGGACACATGGTTCACCCACTCCCTCAATGTCGACGCTCATGTCATCACATTTAAAATAAATTCTGTCGTATGTCGAACGTATGCTAAGATAAATTATTTTGGAACATTGCATCCAATTGCATCTACCAGTTCACGAACTTGTCACTTAACTCAAAACTGTTTTTACGTCGTATAAAGGAGTTACCAGCACAAAAATTACACCAGGGGGGGCACACTCGGCCTGGTGACATTTACCCATATTTACCGTAGACGACAGCGACCTCTGGAGTTTGGTTGGCAAATTATTTGGCAGACATTTTGTCTTGACTTTTTGGCGGGAAGTCAAACAAGGCCAATGATTATGAACAAGGCGGACTATTTAAAATTTTTAATTTTATAAAATAATTTAAATACTGCAATTATCCGGAGTAATGGGGACCCATAGCGATGGAGACCCAATAAAAGATAATAAGAAAAGAAAATATGAACGGATTGCTACTACTTCTGCTAGTATTCCAGCAGAAGAGATTTTGGCGCTAAAACCATACTACAAACCTGGTTATAAGAGACAATATACTGATAATTGTAACAATACAAGCTTCCCAGTATTTATAGAAAGTACCGAAAATGAATATATTGGAAACAAAGATCCGATATTCATATTAAATATTTTAGGAGAATTTATTAAAGGACAGTATGAAATTAGTAGAGTAAATGCTCATAAAATTCAAATTGTTTTTAAGCAAGCCAGTTCAGCCAATGATTTTCTGAATAACAATTCCAAATTAGAAGCTCATAATATAAAAGCATACATTCCAGCATCTTCGGTGGAAGTCATCGGTGTAATCCAGTTCGTTCCCTTCGACATCTCTAATGAAGAACTCTATAGAAAACTCACATGTGAATATGAAATGGTGGCGGTGAGAAGGTTCACCAAAAAGGACAGTAATGAAGTAAGACAAGCCTTGAAGACGGTAGCTATAACATTTGTTAGTAACACCTTGCCTGAATTTGTTTTCTTGGATCACTGGCGCTTCAAAGTTAAACCATATATCAAACCTTTATTACAATATTTTAAATGTTTAAAATTCAATCATTCAGCCAGAATATGTAAAAATAAACAAGTATAAATAAATAAAATAAATAAAAAAAACAAGTATGCTCGATCTGTGCTGGTGAGCATTCCTTATATTCATTTATAAGAATAGTACATCATAATATTCAGAGTATTAATAACAAACGGCCACTTGTCTTTATTAACAGAATTTAACATTGACATTTTGCTGCTTAATGAAACTTGATTAAAAACAAACAATTGTCATAATCTGAAATTTCCAGGGTATAATTTAATCTATAAAAATGCTAAAAATGATCATGGTGGTGTTGGTATTTTGATTAGAAATAATATTAAATATGAAAACATACAACTCCCATTCTACCAGGATATTCAATCAGTTGCAATTTCAGTTCAAACTCACACTGGTCCTTTATCCATTTTGACTGTGTATTGTCCACCTAAAAGTAGTAGATTTAAAATAAATAAATTAAGAAATATATTTAATTCCTGACCCTGCTTAATATCAGGAGATTTTAATGCTCACCACATAGCTTTTGGGTGTGCAACAACAAAGTCAAGGGGTACTCAGCTATTTAACCTACTGGATGAAGCTGATCTGTGCTTGTTAAATGATGGCAAAGCCACAACAGTCCAGGCCCCAAATAGGAATCCATCAGCAATAGATCTCACCTGTGTTAGCCCAGACATGGCCCAGACATAGCTCCACTATGTGAATGGAGTGTTGGTGAAGATCCATTAGGAAGTTACCACCTCCCTATCTTTACTGACATCCTGATCTCCCCCTGTAAATACCAAATAAATTATAACATACAGAAATATCTATTTCATAAAACTGATTGGATTAAATTTGAGATTGAGGCTGAGAAATTATTTGCTGAATTTAATCCTTCAGACTCTGACCCTCTTTCACAATATAATCAATTTTGTGAATTATTATACAATTTAAGGGACCAATGTACACCTATCTTCAAATGTAATATTTCATCAAACCATAGGAAAATCCCAGCACCATGGTGGAATGATGAATGTGCAGAAGCTGTACAAAAATAAAAAATGGCTTTGTTAGCATATAGATCATCAATGACAATGGAACTGTTTATTGAATATAAAAAACTGGATGCTAAAAAGAAAAAATATATTAGTGAGCAAAAACGTAATAGTTGGAAAACCCTATGTTCATCCTTAGATAGATACACTCCTGTTTCAAGAATTTGGAATTACATACGTAGATTTAAAAGGATTAATGTGATGACTAAACCTAAACAAGATGAATGGTTACCTGATTTTATTAATAAAATTAGTAATGGATCAAACAGTAGCTTAGTGGGTAATGATATATTTTTCGATAAAAATAATGACAATGAAATTAATACTTTTTTGTTAAGAGAATTTACATATAAGGAACTTTGTATAGCATTAGATTCAAGAAAGGATTCGGCTCCAGGACTAGACAATATTCCTTATATCCTTTTACGAAAACTTCCTATCAACTGTAAAAAGAAATTATTAATGGTTTTAAATTCGCTATGGCTTAATCAAATTATTCCTGAATCTTGGAAAGCTCAGTGCATCATTCCAATTCTGAAATTTGAGAAACCTCCTAAAGATTACAATTCATATAGACCCATATCATTAACCTCTTGCATAGGTAAAGTAACAGAACAAATTATCAAATTAAGACTTGATTATTATGTAGAGCATTACAATATTTTACCAGATATCCAATTTGGTTTCAGAAAAGGTAAAAGTGCTCCAGAAAGTTTTGTTACCTTTATCACAGACATGAAAAAATGTCTCCTTTCAAAATCTGTTGCAGTTTCCTTGATGTTCAGGGTGCATATGATAATGAAAAGATTTTTTTAGGAGTAATAATAGATAATAAGCTTAAATTTCAAAGCCATATAAATTACATATGTAAAAATGCAACAAGAAATTTAAATATCTTGAGAAGTTTGGCAGGAACATTCTGGGGTTCAGATCCTAAAACCTTATTAATGCTCTATAAAAGTATCATTAGGTGTCATTTTGATTATAGTTATTTAGCTTATATGTATGCTGGCTCTTCATTGTTAAAAAAATTAGATGTTATTCAAAATATTGCATTGAGAATAATAAGTGGTGCAATGAGAACTACGCCTATACATGCACTTGAGGCCGAGGTCTGCGTACCTCCTCTGGCTATTAGAAGGTTACACTTTGCGGAAAAGTTTTGTTTAAAAGCTTTATGCAAAACCAGCTCAATATTATTAGATACTGTTAAATTGCCTGAAAAGGAGATGTGCTATCTTGGGCCGTTTTGTGTACGTCTAATACAAATTCTAGAAAAAAATGTGTAATTCAAATAAAATACATTTAGATTTCTTGGACAACAGGGGGCTTTATACAAAAATGTGATTGTTTTAGTACAGAAGCAATATTTTCTTCTATAATCTGTCCTCCATGATGCCTAATTGTCATTTCGTTCAAAAATGCGCGAACCCATTATCTTTAACTTGAATATGTCTTATTTTTAAAACCCCCCTACAAATTATAATTATTGTCTATATTTCTTTTTCCATATTCTTCGCTTTTTAAAAGACGATATATGTTGTTAAAGAAGTCACTTTTATTATTTTATTTATGTTACATGATTTTAGTTTAAGAACGAAAATGTTTAACTTGACAGCAATTGCAAAACTCTGTGTTATCTGTCTACGTCTGTGGCCGTAATTCGTATTATTTTTTATTATTCGCATACATTTCGCAAATGTGTATTTGCTTCTCTGTATACCTGGCTTTGTTTTATGGATTCTGATTCTCGCAGATGATATATCTTGACGTTTAAACGCAAACTAGTTCGTATTTTGGTGAGTAAACATATTATTTATTATTTTGAATGCCACATGTAAGTAATACTGTTATGTTTTTCTATGTTCATATTTCTCTTCTAACCCACAATTCTGCTTTTCAGCACATCAAAAGTGGCGCTTTGCTTGAATTGCACTTCTGCAATTGTTGTGAAATGGTTGAATTGCACTTCTGCAATCAAAAATTGAAATGGATTCTATCATTCAACAGAATCTTAGTAACTACATGGGCTGCCAATTCACTCTCGTGTAGAGTATTTCAAAACGTTTTATTGCTGAAATGGCAGAACAAGAAGTAAGTATTCTATTTTCTTCATTAATTTGGGAAATGTATGTTTTATGCCAATTAATCAAGGTCAATACAAAGTATGGAGTATTACAAAAGTACTCATGTTAGAGCTGAATTGCATTGTGTCCACAGGACAAGTCTACTAGTACATAAATATGTAAGAAGTGATATTTTATATATTGTTGTTTAAATTGTTAAATGAATTACATTTTCTTTTATTTCCCTCTGGACACTCAGATGATCTTGTGTTATGTATAATATATTATATTATAATTATATCCATAATAACAACACTATGTCTGATGGTAAGCACAAATGCCGTCCAGGAGGAATATCTAATGGCACCAGATGACTGTCCCAAGACATTTCATACAATTATCCGGCCGGCCTGCTAAGATGCTTCTTTAAACAATAGTCCGCTATTGTTTAAAGAAGAAGACCTGGGATCATACACATGTGACTGCAAAGAGTTATTTATACATCATAATTCTTCGATATCTTCAATATTAAATCTTTTTTATTTTGTTTTAGTTATCAGGACAAGCAATTATCTGTACAAACTGCTGGCTGCAAATAAATCAAGCTGTAGACAATGAGCAAGATTTTATTCCAACTCCGCCGTAAAAAGATTGTATCAATCTCGATTCTTTTGGACATACTTAACACCCACAAGTGCTTCATGTTGAAAGGAACATGGCTGGATACTGGACAGTGGGTTGCTGTACTCATACCATGATTATACTGTGGTATTTAGCCTTTAGGTTGGGCTACCAATAGTACAATATAGGAGCACCGGCATTGTTCCTAGATGTTTTGACTGGAGATTATTTTTAGGCGAATATAAATAAAAAATATAAAGCAAGATCTGGTTGTACTTTATTGTCCTTAAGTTTTGTTTGATTTTAGTTTTCTTTCATCAATTAATCCTACTTTTTCCTTATGTGTGCTCAGAAATAACAAGTTAGAATTAATGTCAAATACATTATTTGAAAAATAATATCTTAAACCTTAGGATAATATTATTTTTAAGTATGCAGAAGTCTAATATACCAAAGTATATTAGACTTCTAGGGGTAGACCAAATATAATGTTTAAAATGTTAGCTTGTACAGAAATGATTGCTAGTAAGTTCTTTTACTAGACATTAAGGTATAGAAATAAACATGGCTGCTATCAGATTCGATTCCATTTTTATAGCGTATTCATTTGTATGGACTATAATAACTAAGAGCTTATTAAGTGCATATGCCTAATAATAAAATGATTATATATTCATATGCACATAGGGAACACCTCTGACTTTTCGGAGTCATGTGTGTATTGATAGTCAATCACCACGCACTAAAACGGTGAAGGAAAACATCGTGAGGAAACCTGCTTACCATAGCGATTCATAAGAATTTCTATGGTATGTAAGTCCGCCAACCCGCACTAGGCTAGCGTGGTGGACTATATGGCCTAACCACTCTCAATCGTACTTTCGATTGTAGAGTAGGCCCGTGCCCTGCAGTGGGACGTATATGGGCTGATACAGATGCTAGCAGTCGCGACAAGTGATCAGTCTGTGCCGTGCTGTATCTCATGCCTAGCAGATTTTTATTGTGGATTATTTAAATAGGTTGTTTAGCAAGTATTATGCACCGCACTTACGGCCAGATATAGGTACACTTTCTTAATATTAAATAACTATAAACATGACGAGATTCTGACAGACTTGTTGCAATTTATTGTATAGACATTATGTTATATTATATAAGATGATCAATAAAGTATGATACTAATTCCGTTGACGTAAAAACATTTACGAGTTATATAGAGTACAGTAATTTATAGCACAGATGACTAAAAATAATATTTGATTTATAGGAAAACGAATTACGACTTCATATTTCATAAATGTCAAGTTTTGACATCGGTTGTCAAACATGCCGTTTCAGACGCCATATTGTCCCCTTGTAGTGTTGCTGTTCTTGGCTTGGTATTTATTTTTGTATAAAGCTAATATGTAACGTATAATAGTATTTCATACAGAAATCGAATGCCAATTTCACTAAGTAAATTTGGTGTAATGTACTACAAACGGCCCAAGGCCCATACATTTCTGGCCCATCTCCTTTATGTGATGCCTCATTAGTAGGGATGCAACGATATATCGGAAAACCGATATAAATCGATATATCGGAAAACCGATATAAATCGATATATCGAAGCCTAGAATATCGATATTTATCGACATCGACGAAACACCGATATCGATATATCAATATCGAAAAAAACTCATCAAATCGTAACGAAATGTTGAAAATAATATCAATAGTTTAATCCACAAACCAATTAGAAAGTTTAATCTAAGTCAATAATGAATGAAAATTTTGTTCATTCATTGTCACTCGAAAGAAAAGGATAGCAATCAGTCGCAACGTCATTCGAGGTCAAATTTTTGTGCTTCACTTTTATATACGGAATGCAATCTCCATTTGGGTATAAGCTTCTTGATTACATTCGTCCTACTGATATAATGTATAACAACATTCCTGAATTGTGTACTATAATGGCTCATATGAATAAGCTTAGTGTAAATATGAATAAGTTTAGTATTTACCCTGTATATAATTGTAAATACGATGCTTTGTTAGATTCAACTCAAGAAAGGGATAGCGTAGATGACATAAATAATGTGCTCTGGTATAAAATATACACTGATGGCTCAAAGACCCTAGATCCTAGATCGTGTATGTGCTGCTTTCTATGACTCGTATAAGAAAATAAGTAAAAATTATAGAATTAATAACGAGAGTAGTATTTTCACAGCAGAAGCATACGCAATTTATAGAGCCTTAATGTACACGAGAGATTTAGGTAACGTTGACAGAATACTTATTCTATCAGACTCTCAAAGTGTTATTAAAACAATATATGGTTCAACTTTGGCTTATAAAACCAACTATATAGTTTATAATATAAAAGAATTATTGTATAATTTGAACAAGAGCAAGGTGGTTAGGATTGAATGGGTACCCGGCCATTCGGGAATACAGGGTAATGAATTAGCTGATAAAGCAGCTAATTCTCATTGGGATGAAGACCATAATGATGCACTGAAAATACCCTACACAGATTATTTTCTGACATTAAAAGTTCAGTTTTTGTTTTTAATGGCTCTGTCGCAGATTCGACAATTTTGCCAATGTCAAGTGTTGGAAAGCACAGATTAAATAAAAAGCGTATAAATTGGGAAAAAAATAAAAAACGGAACAAAAAATTATAAACTTAATTAATATTGAGAAAACAATAAAACATTGATGAAACTAAAACAACAACACAAAAAAAACTATACATTTAATTAAAAACATAGCGAAATTATTCACATAAAGAGAAAAAATAACTAACCATTGGACTAAATACCATTACAACAAAATATTACAGTTTAATATTATTTACTTCAATAAATTTAACAAGAGTATGAATGAATGAAGTATTGGTGAGAGTAAGAAGGAAAGACATATTGACTGGTCTAGGGATATCAGAATTTAAAAACTTATATAAAGAAGAGTGGAGATTTCTGCAGTTAAAAAAATATGATCCACAGTGCCTTCTTCTAGACCACACTCACACAACGAGTGATCCCGAACTCTTATTTTATTCAAAAAAACCGGAGAGCAAACATGGCCCAGACGCAACCGAATGACAATTGAAGTGACTTTCTTGGAAAATGCCCGAAACTTAAAAAACCATGGCTTAACAGGAATGGAACGCTGTATATTATAATAATAATTCCCTTTAAAAACGGAAGATTCAGCCCAAATGTCGTACCATTGCCTCAACATCCGTGGTTTCGCCTCATTAGCAAGGTCACGACCAAAACTGTCCCGATAGGTTTCAAGACCCAGACTGACAGCCTCCTTAGCCTGACTGTCTGCCATCTCGTTACCAGTTATACCACAATGAGACGGAATCCACGCCAATACAACTTTTAAGCCATGAGACTCACATTTAGCTAACATTTCCCGTATTTTTAAGGTAATGCAAAAATTATCTCTACTCCGAAAAGGATTTTTTAGAAGGTCCTGGAGACAACTTAAAGAATCTGAAAATATTATACTTTTGGGTATACAGTGTGATTCAATGAAGCATATTGCCTCTAACAAAGCAACAGCTTCACCAGAAAACACAGACAATGTTGATGGACATTTAAATCTAAGTGCTATGCGAAATTTTGGAAACCATACAGCTGCCCCTAAATTGTTTGTACCCTCCAATTTGGAAGCATCTGTGAAAACCTGGAACCAGTCAGTCCAATTGGCTTCTACAAGACTAATAAATGTTTGATTAGCTCCAAGGGAGCTTTTTGTAATCCCGAAGTTTAAAATCACTTTAGGTTGGAATATAAGTGCCTCAAATGGAACACTAAAGATTGGGCTAACAGGCAGTTGACAAATTTGTTGACCTGAACTGACGAAATTGAGATAGCTTTTCAACAGACAAGGTTTTGTTTTATTTAACCAATATTGACTGATAGGGACAACACGGGATAAATTCTGAAGTAAAGGAATGAGGTTATGCGATGACAATTGTATAACTTTAGAAAAGAACCTATCAGCAAGAAACTGCCTACGAAGGAATAGAGGAGCCTCTAAACATTCCACCTGAAGAGCATTAAGAGGGGAAGAACGCATAGCCCCAGAAATCACCCTCAAACATTTAGACTGAATTTTGTCCAATTTAACTAAAGCCAATTTACTACAAGGCTCCAGAACGAAAGCCCCGTAATCAAAGTGACTGCGTATAATAGCATTGTAAAGTAACTTTTGACAATATGGATGCGATCCCCACCAAACACCTGATAGGGAACGAAGAATATTTAAATTTTTTTCGCTTTTTTCAGAAATATAATTTAAATGATGAATACCAGATAACTTTGAATCAAGAATAACCCCCAAAAATTTAACATAATTTTGAACCTGACATTAAAAGAAAAAACTAGATTTAGATGGGAGTGCTACTGGAAGAAAAAAAAATAAAAGTAAAGGAAAATGGTATGCATCAATACAAGAGAACCTACCCGCCCGCCCATGGTTTAATAATAATAAAATGCAATTTGAAGAAAGGAAATGTATAACTATAATAAATAGATTAAGATTTGGACATTGTCAGACTCCAGCTCATCTGTTTAGGATGAAAATATTAGCATCTGATCATTGCCAATATTGTGGCGTACAACCAGCAGACTTAGACCGTATTGTTTTATCTTGCCCTAAATTTAATTTAATACGTTTAATTTTAATTTCGGATTTATTAGAAATATCAACATATAAGCCTTCGTCAGTTAAAGAAATGTTAAAGAATCCATTAATGTATAAACCGTTGTATAAATATATATGTAGTACAGTAGAAAAATTGTAAAGGTTGTTGATGTTGTAAATGTATGTAGATTTATGATTGTATATAATTCGAACATACGATTTGTATATAATAGTTAAGGATTGGCTAAAAGGACTTGTATCCATAGCCGTAAAATTTTAAATAAAAAATGTGTAATTTATGTCAACTGTCAGGAAACAACGCGGACATGTTGTAAATATTGGCGGTATAATAAACAGTTTTTGTGTTTTAAATTGCTGATACTAAGTAAATTTACAAAATGGTTGAAGGCGAAGTAAATACATGGACACCGGAAGACACGCTTAGGGTTCTTATAGCTTCAGATATTCATTTGGGCCATTTGGAAAATGACCCGATTCGCGGTGAAGATAGTTTCATCGCGTTCGAAGAAGTACTGTCGCTGGCCGTGCAGTACGATGTGGACTTGGTGCTTCTGGGCGGCGACTTGTTCGACCAAGCCAAGCCTACGCCAAGCTGCATGTTTAAGTGTACCGAAATCATTCGCAAGTACTGTTTTGGTGACAAACCGGTTGGCGTCGAGTTGCTTTCCGATCAGCTAGAAAATTTTTCCAGAGTCGTTAACTACGAAGACCCCAATCTTAACGTATCATATCCTATACTTTCAATTCATGGAAACCACGACGACCCTGTTGGACAAGGTAGCATCAGTTCTTTAGATATTTTGTCAATCACAGGTCTTGTTAATTATTTTGGAAAATGGACTGACTACACACATGTACGTATATCCCCAGTACTTTTACAAAAAGGAAGTACAAGACTAGCACTTTATGGTCTTAGTCATTTAAAGGATCAAAGACTTTCTCGTTTGTTTGCTGAAAAAAAAGTTGAAATGGAACGTCCTGATGAAACACTTGATTGGTTTAATTTGCTTGTGCTGCATCAAAACAGGGCAGATAGAGGACCCGGAAATTACATCAGTGAAGAAGTACTGCCCAAATTTTTAGATTTAGTTGTTTGGGGTCATGAACATGACTGTCATTTATTTGATATGAAAGGTAACAAACAAGAGAACAATAGTTTCTCAGTTATTCAGCCAGGTAGCACTGTGGCCACTTCTCTCGCTGCTGGTGAGGCTCTCCCTAAGCACTGTGCACTATTGCAGATACACAAAAGTGAATTCATGTTAAAACCTCTGCCATTGCAGACTGTGCGACCCTTTATTTTTAAAACCATAGTACTCTCTGAAGAGAATTTAGGAGAGGAGGAAGTGAATGAACATGAGAAAATTCAAGAGTTTTTGAAGGAACGAGTTAATGAGGCCATTGAAGAAGCTTCCAAATTGAGAAGTGGACATACAAAACAGCCAAACTTGCCTTTGATCCGGCTTAGTGTTTTCTATGAGCGAGAAAGTCAAGATTTTAACAGAATGCGATTTGGACAACATTTTAACGGTCTTGTTGCCAACCCTAATGACTTATTGATTATGAAACGTGAAAAGAAAATTCGCCAACGGAAGGAGCGTGCGCCCGACGAAGAAGCCGACATGACCGGCGTGGCCGCCGCCGCCGCCGACGTCGAGTCGCTCATCCGCGCCTATTACGAAGCGCAACCCCGCGACAAACGACTGCAAGTGCTGTCCGTGCGCATCGTCACCGATGCTGTGCGCGAATTCACGCTCAAGCACAACGATGAGGCGCTGCGCCGCGCATTCGATGCTCACAAGCGGCGTTGCATCGCCGCACTGATGGACTCCACCGCCGAGACGGAAGAAGAGATCGCCGAGCGCCTGCGTGCGTGCAAGGAGGAACTGGACGCGACCGACGATGACCGCCTGCACACGCTCGTGGACACAAGCGTGCGGCCGGCCGCGCCCGCCGCGCAGCTCATCGTGCCCGTGGTGAAGCTGAGCGCTCCCGTGGCCAAGCGCGGCGTGGTGGTGGTGTCGAGCGACGAGGAGGAGGCGGCGCCGCGCGGGCGCGGGCGCGGGGCTCGCGGGCGGGGCGCGCGGGCGGCACGGTCGCCGCGGGGCGCGCGCGGGGCGGGGGCGGGGGCGGGTGGGGCGGGGACGCGCTCGCGCTCGCGCCGCGCCGAGCCGGAGCCGTCGCCGCCGGAGCGCCGCACGCCTCGCCGCTCGGCGGCGCAGAAGTCTGCGTCGTGGCTGCAAAATTTTGCCAACTCGAGTCGTCGACGTGGCTCGTCCGACATCGAAGACGAGTCGGAGTGATGAGTGACGGCCGCCCGCGATCGCTACAATATTGTTAGCCCTCGTGGATTTTTTCGAATATTAGCGGCTTGAATTCCGCTGCAATTATAGTGATTTAATAAATGAAAGATTTATCTTTGTCATTTTGCCTTTTTTTTTTACAATCTACATACTTATATAAATTAACGCCTTTTTTCCAGAAGGCGGAGGTTCCACTAGGACCCCGATGTTCTACCTTGTTGTCCGTTTTACAATGTGGTAGAGGGCGAGCTTATCGCCATTGTGGATATTAATTCCTGACTTCGGGTTGATAATGAATAGAAAAATCCAACATTACTTCCGACCCGTAATAATTAAAGATTAATGTATTCTTTATTTATTTAAAATTCATTTTATAGCTTACTATTCTTGCGTTGGGTATCCTAATGCGCATGGAGTGGACACCGTGGGATGTCGACTAAAATGTAAAATGATCAGTGACCAACTTTCAATATCTGACTGACAACAATTACTCATGAATCAAGATAAAGGTTATTAATCGGTTGCGTGGGGTTAATAGCAAGGGTGGGCCATAAGCAACGAAACATTCTGTCTTACTTTATTGTAAATTTATTTTAATGTATTATTTTATCACATATTATGTAGTGTCCGGATTAAGGCTGAATCAGGCCGTAGTAGTAGATTTACTAACGAATGCCGTAACTTTCTGGCGAAGCCGATTATTTAATAAACCAAAAAAAAAACTTCGATTTAATGTTCGGTCGGACACTACATGATATATGCAAATAGTAACTTTTCACGTTATGGTAGTAGAGTACAAAGCAGTCAAAGTGAATAACTGTTGTCCAAAATCACGAGCACGGATGGAGTTATGACGCCAGTGTGCACACAGTGACAACAGTCCGCGCGGGCACTAGTGAGTGTCGAGGTCCGGCGCCAGGCGCAGCGCCGCGGCCACGTAGCGCAGCGCCGCGCGCGCCGCGTCCGCCGCCTCGGGCGCCGCGAACGCCAGCGCCGGCGACGCGGGCACCAGCTGCAGCACCGCGCGCGCGCCGCCCGCCGCGTCCAGCCGCGCCGCCTCCACGCGCATGCGCAGCGCCGCCGCCACCGCGCCCAGCGCGCGCTCCGGCGAGCCGCCCGCCCGCAGCGCCGCGCCCGCCGCCGCGCGCTCCGCCTCGCCTGCCACACCACACCCGCATCGTACAGACGTTCCGTTACCGCTTGCGACGTCGAATCGGGTCACATGTCGCGAGCGTCAGCGAACCTGCTTGCGCGATGACGCCCAGGTGGTAGTCGACCACTTTTTGGCCGAGATCCGGTCGCCACGGCGGTTCGCCGTCGGTCTCCACGTGCCTCTCCATCGCCTTGTCGCGCGCCCGCACCAGCGCGTCCTCCTGCAATCGCGACAGGTCAAACGGAACCGTGAGACGGTGTGTCGTCGCGCCGCGGCGCCGGATTCGAACGTCCGCGACCGCGTCGCGCGTTACGATCTCATCCGTTCGCGTGAACGCGAGGACGCCGGAGCGGATCGATTCCGCATCGGCGGCCGGGACGGACGCGTCCGGATGTCGTTCGAAAGGCGGCGCCGGGCGTTCATAAGGTACGAGGACTGAGCGAGCCGAGTCGAACGACCTCGACGAAGTCCGCGGTGAGGCTGGCTAGGTTCTCCCGCAGGTAGCAATAGAGCTGCTGAGCGGCGAGCTGGCGCGCGGACTTCTTGGCGGTGGCGGTGGCGTGGCGCTCGAGCTGGCCCACACGCGCGCGCACCGTGAAGTGGCGCAGGTGCGGCGGGCCCGTGTCGCCCACCAGCTCGAACTCCGCGGACGGCAGCTTGTACTCCTCGCACAATTCCTTGAGCAGCGCCACGTAGCTGCGCGGGTCGGCCACGTCGCCGACGTCCGTGGAACTGCACTGCGGACATAGAATATCATATCGATATGGTGATCGTGTTTACTTGTCGGTTGAATGCTAGCAGTGGTATGTTACCGGTGGCGAGGAGACGAACGAGGGGTCGACGAGTCCGTAGGGCGGCGGCACGGGGTGCCCGCGGAGCGCCAGCTGCTGCAGCATGAGGCGCGCAGCCTCCTGCTTGGCCTCTTTCTTGGAGCGTGCTGTGGCGCTGACGCACGCGCCGCACGCTATGCAGCGGTACTCGAAGGTCGCCTGGTGTTTGGGTCCGGACTAGTTTTGGAATGAGATAAAGTTATTTCAATGAAAGTATAATATTAGGCATATTACTTAACTTATAAAGGTATTTAAGGTCTACGCACAGCAGGATAGAATGGCAAGAGATTTTGCCTTACATATTTTACAGCCGCTTACATATTGTAGTATTCCGTTGGCCGACCCAGGCATCCATTATCATCATTTTATTTACTACTTGACCGTCTTCATTGTAATGTATGAATAGTTAACCACTTTTTCACCTTTTTTTCCTACATTATACTGAAGGTGCAATTCTATCGGCAGTAAAGAATGTTCGTCTTTTTAAAACACTCATAATAACGGCTGCAAACAAATCAGTGTACCAAGAATAACACTTACAAAGTTACATTTTTTTTCCTTTTTCTAACACCTGCGATCAGTCGCCTAGACTATAACCAGGTAGGTTGTATGAGGTTGGGATTTGGCGAGATAGAGACGCTACTCCATCTCCCCTTAGTTCGTCAGCACGTCGGCTCTCTTGAGTCTTTTAAACGGATTTGGTTGCAAGAGTTCACTAGTCATCATGTTTGGATGTATTGATAGTCGATTCCTGTAGTTATCGGAGTAGTGTTTGACTTCTTCCAAGATGGTGGGGATTTCCAGGTACTCATGAATTTCCGAGTTACGAGCATACCAGGGCGCCGATGAGATGACCCTTAGAATGCAGTTTTGAGCTCTCTGTAGGCACTGGATGTTAGATTTGCTTGCTGAGGACCACAGTTGGATGCCATATGTCCAGATCGGTTTTATTATGGAGCAGTATACCCTTAGTTTGTTGGACAGCGATAATGAAGATTGTCTACCGAGGGGCCAAAGTAGGTTTTTAAATCTCAGGTTGATTTCATTGCGTTTTGTTTTTATGTGGTCTTTCCATGTCATCCTGCGGTCCAGGTGGAATCCTAGGTACTTGACGCAGGTGGATTGCGGCAGCGTGTCAGAGCCCAGGTTGACCGGGGGACAGGTTTCACGTCTTAGGGTAAATGTGATGTGGTGATATTTCGGGGCACTTACTTTTATGCGCCATTTGTTCAGCCAAGCATTGGTCATATTAAGTTGGGTTTGCAGCAGTCTAGTCGCTACATTTGGGTCACAGTTACAGCTGAGGAAGGCAGCGTCGTCCGTAAAAGTTTGCTACAGCAATTTCAGGTGCTTGAGGGAGGTCACAGGTAAAAATGTTGTGAAGGACCGGGCCAAGTACGGAGCCTTGGGGTACTCCAGCTCTGCAGTTAAAAAGGGAAGACCTAGCGTCACGGAGTTTGACTTGGAATTTTCTGTCGCTGAGATAGGACTCCATCAGCAAGTAGAAGGAGTGTGGAAGGTACTTTTTAATTTTGCAGAGTAGGCCTTTATGCCATACCCGATCAAGGGCTTGTTGTACGTCTAGAAAAGCGGCCGAACAATATTGTTTCTTTTCTAGGCAGTGTCTTATTGTTCGATATACTCTGTGTACTTGTTCTATAGTTGAGTGGTGTTTCCGGAAGCCGAATTGGTGATCAGGTATTACATGGTCCAAATCTAAGCAAGGGGATAACCTTGCGAGGATGATCTTTTCCCACAATTTTGATAGCACCGGCGTCAGGCTAATAGGGCGACAGGATGAAACATCATTAGGCGGTTTACCAGGCTTTTGGATCATAACAATCTCTGAAAAAATTTCCATAGCGCAGGTACATGAGAAGTTCTTAGTGTGGCATTGGATTGGAGGATGGTTAGGAAGACAATACACTTCTTGGGCAGCTCTTTTAATAGCCTTGGGGTGATCAGGTCAAATCCAGGTGCCTTATTAGCATCCATTTTGCCTATTTCTCTAGCCATCTCTCTTGGTGAAGTAGGAGTAAATGGTAGACATAGTTGCAGGTCCTGCTTTAGTATGTGGTCGATTTCTGGGTCCTCAGGGCTATCCGTGTCGTTGGGTCGAAATACACTAGCTAGATATGTAGCAAAGGCTTGAGATTTCTCTTGGTCTGTTCTTGCCCACGTGTCACCAGATCGAATAGGCGGAGAGCATTTTTGCGGTTGGGGGAGATATTTTATTGCTTTCCAATGGTTGTGAGTACCAATTTCATTTGAAGACATTTTCGTTAGTCTCTGTTTAAGCGATTCGTTTGCAGTATCAGCTAGGAGTACTTTAAGTTCTTTAATTGCCTTATTTAGTCTGGTTTTATCCGTGGTCTTGTGAGTCGTCTGCCAGACTCTGCGAAGACGACGTTTTACGGCGATTTTTTCCTTGACAGCTAGGGGTACTGGCGCCGAATGCGATGAAGTCTTCACTACAGGCGTGGAAGTCCAAGCTGCCAATTGGATCAAATTTGTGATGTAGAGGCACGCGTCGTCAACGTCCTCTTGGCTTTTAAGTGGGACATTGAGATTGACATTTCATTTCAGGTATTCCCGAAAGGAAAACCAATCTGTTTTGTGGTTGTGGAGATAGTCAGTGAATGTATCTCCAGGCAAGGCCACTGAACTAACCATTAGTAAGACAGGTGAGTGGTCAGAGCTACCATCGAGACTTGACTTTATGACAGTGTTCTGCTTGCTGATGCCCTTTGTTACAAAAAAGTCCAAGAGGTCAGGTGTTTTTTTTATGTCTGTAGGCCAATAGGTGGGCTCCCCTGTTGACATGACCAATAGGTGATTGCCATATATATGACCTGTCATCCTGACGGTGGAGCCCATGCTGGTACTGCGATAGTTATTAAGAACAGTCTAAAGCATTTCCCGCTGGAATCCACTGCAGCCCCTTATCTCCAAGCTACAACTGTAAGGGTAGAAGACCGCTCTGGACCTCTTAATCTTTCTGCAATATACTGCCCGCCGCGCCACACTATAAAGGAAAAAATGTTTACTGACTTCTTTGCATCACTGGGCAACTGGTTCATTGCAGGCGGTGATTGGAATGCCAAGCATTCATATTGGGGATCAAGACTAACAGTCACTAGAGGCCGAGAACTAAAAAAGAGCATTGATGGCAATCACCTATTGGTCAAGTTACATTTACAAAGAAATTTATCAAAAACAAGTCAAACCAAGAAAAAGCCTTGATTTGCTTATCTTATTTTACAAATAACCCAATTAAAACTTAAGAATTGAATGGTCAACTACTGATGCAAAATATGTTCATCTACTAGTTTTTAGATGGTCAACTACTAAATCTCTTATACAAAGTTTTATTTTATTTTATTTTGTGGCATCACTGCTCCCAAACAAATAATCAGATATTGATTCTGTTGTAACTCACAAGATTTTATTTCTGGGTAAATCAACATATAGGTACATATTACATGGTAACTTACCTGTGGAGTAAGCTTCATTATTTTATCTATACTAATTATATTATAAGGAGGGAACATTTGTATTTTTGGATTTTTGTTTATAATTAATAAATTAAAAAATTAATAGACCAATTTCAAAAATTCTTTCACCATTCAAATAGTATAGGTATTATCCTGGAGTAACATAGGCTAGATATTTGCCTAAAAGGGTTGAAATGGAAAATAAAAACCACTGAGGATATTGTTTGAAATTTTTAATTTTATCTCCTTATCGTAATTGGAAAATAAAGGCTTGCAACAATTTTGGAAATACGGCTTATGGGGGTGAAATAAGGGATGAAATATTGTATGGAACACAAAATCGCCGTAGCTATGAATATAAAAAATCTATTTGGTTAAATAACAATTCAATCGATTTAATCAGATTGGTGTCCAAATCGATATATGAGGCACCCTTGGTTTGAATAATCTAAAATCATAGTAGAATTTGAATGGGTACTTGATGGAGATCTTGAACATTTTTATTCATATTAATTATTTGTAGTAAACCACAATGTTTTGTTAAATGTATAATTTGCAAAATAAGTAGATATATAAAAACTATTCAACGCAAACTTGTTTGCAAAAAATGTTATATTTTTATAAACAATGCAAGGATTGTCAATATAATGGTATAATCATATAACAAATAAAATTTTGAGCTTTCATTTTTCACTTTTGCTGCTGCTAATAGTACCAGCATTTGTCTTCCATGAGGCTATGACATGATGTCCCAGGTGACAAAAAAATTATATGCTTAAAATAACTTAAGACAAAAATATTGTATATAATTTAGTTTCAAGTGTCAAGTATACAGACAGCACTAAGCACTGTATTGATGAAACTTACTTGTGATACACATTCATATTCCGGAGTCTTGCCCAGTTTTACCATTAGCTCTTGGAGCACGGTAACTGCAGTTTTCATTGTGGCATCCATGACAAACAAGTCTGAAGATATTAAAATAGAATGTTACAATTTGGTTTTACTTAAAACTTTTGATAATATCTATATTGGTAGGCCCAAATCATCAGCATTATTATGTACTATTTATATGCAATATTAAGAGTTTTGAATGTTGACAATATTGAATCATTAGCATTAATATACACCAGTGAACTACAGTTCAGTACACGTTAGAACATAGAAGTTGTGGTATATAAGTATACCTACTACATCAGCAACAGTTACAATCACGTCAATAACAATGGAAATTGATCTCTTTTTTCAACAGCTTCCTGCATGTTTAACATCATAACATTTCTATAATTTCCACATAGTAAAAATAATGCTTATTAATTACATAGATACAAAGTAGATTACACTGTAATTTTCTAATAATATTAATGTTTAATGTATATACAGGGTTTTAAGAAAATATAAAACTGAGTTGAGATATCCCCAATAACATGACGAAAATACTTGCATGTTGTGATAAAAGTCCAAATTACTGTATGTCTTCGTTGTTTTCACAGACTAAGAAGTAAAGTTGTTATATTATTCGTACAAGCATGGTGATAACGAACTTCTATTATCACTTTGTTAGAGCATAGAGTTGCTATTGGACTGTATGTAACCTCATGTCAGTGTGTAAGACAGGCTGGAAGGTATTTTTGAATGTAGATTAAAAAATAAAATAAGCCTTCGAATGTGTGAAAAATATTTGGGACGTTAGTCGTTGTTCAAAGTTGTTATTGTAAACACACAAGTTTACATATGTCATAAACATCAAATATTTTTCACATATATATATTTTTGCTAAGTTCTTATTGTGTTGTGATTAAAGTTTATACCTAATGTATGTATAACATTAAACGCTTGCTATGGCTGAACTCTGCTGAGTATTCATTTCACTAAACATGTGAGAAAGAGTTCTCACAAGAAGGTCAAAGAAGAGACCAGATATTAGTGATATAATAATAACAGCTATAAACCTCCAATACACTTACCTACTGATAATAACAATTTAATAATCACTGGTTGTACTCAAATTATTAGTACCCTATTTATATTGTAGAATTCACAGTATTTAGCCAACATAGAACAAATACAGCAGTATACCAATTGATAAAACTACATAACAACAAACTTTACACGAATTCACAGACCAACTATTACTCACGAATTGAATGATAAAATTAACATTTTTGGTACCATAGATTTAGTATAAAACATAGATCGGCAATGTGAAAGAGATAGAATAATTTAACTCATATGTTAAAGCGAGATGCATGATGCGACCATACGTTTACACAGGAGTAGCCTGCAGTGACCCAGAGTCAAAATATGTCAAACTAAGTGAGCAACAAAATTCGCTTAATTTCATAATTTATTTAATTTTACAGTACTTGGTTATATTTATTAAACGTAGTTTATTATAGTGCATTGTGCAGTGCCAAGGTGTGGTTCATGCAGGCGTAAAAATCCGAAATAATTAAAGTTTTCACAGGTACCGGCCACTTTTGCACAATACTATTTTGTGACGATATTATAGAATTAAATGGAAATCCGTGCATACATATCGGTAGAAAAGAATATAGTATTTCATTATATAAATACGCTGAAAGCATCCATTGCGTATAAAAAATAATATCAAATACGTGAATTTACAATAATTTCAACCAAAAGTTGCTAGGGATTGACTGACAGGTTCGATCAATAAAAGGTTGTCGATGAAATAGTCGATGACAACACATATTCCTTACATTTTTATGGAGCTATAGTATGTTGTGATAGTGTGCATTATTCTTCTTCTTCTTCTACCTGGCGTTATCCCGGCCATTATTATAGTATTCATTCTACAATATTACTTATTACTTTACTTTTACTCATTTATTTATAATTGTGGAATAATTATTATAACACTTCATGTGTGTGATTTATGAATCAAGAACCTGTTTCAATCTCTGCCAAGAGGCTGTCAATTTATAATAGTAAAACAAGAACATATTAGATATTATTATAAAATATGCGATACTTCTATGCACAGTATCATCGTCCAAACCTTGAAGCAACATTATTCATTTATCATAACATTAGGTATAGGTTTAAAATTTATAATTCTCATAGGGAAAATATTAATTTAGGTGACGTGATCGAAAAAAGCTTCATAATTTATTAAACTGTCTCTTTCTTCAGCCACAGGAAAGCGACTAATGAACATAGGCCTTCCACAAGAATGTCTACATCAGTTTGTTGTAAGCTGCCTGCATCCAACGACTTCCTACAAGCTCCTCCGTACACCTCCAACGCGACCTAGCAGGCGTCCAACACTTCCCAATGTGTTACAAGTCAATTAATTGACTTAAATAAGCATATTTTTTTAACTCTGGTACACATATAGTAAAAATGTGTTTCTTAGACTTACGCGAATGTTACTCATTGAAAAAAACTAATAATCACGGATTTTGTTGCAGACTGAGTCCACCCTGTGACTACGAATGCTGTAAAGTAATCGAAACTTCGCGACAGGAAATTAAAATTGAAAAAAATAAACCGAAACCGCTAATACTTTGTAAATTATGGTTTTATTTTAAAAAGTTTTTTTTGTTCTCAGTTTAGTTAGGTGTATGTATTATGTATACATCACAATGAAAAAATAATTTTGTCAATACAATACAAAACTGTCAATACATAATACAAAACATCTCAAACAAAATGTTTTCAAATAATATGACAATTTATCTTTATTTATTTGTGTGTTTATCAATCTGTATTGAAATAAACACATCAATAAGTTTCTGTTAATATATAATAAAATGTCGCATATATCCATAACATTTTATTTCATAACTACAGGCCGACAGCTATATCGATATCGATATGATAGTATCGAAAGTGCATGGTACACCACTATATGTCAAGCACACATGTAAACTTCACGCACACAATCGTAAATCAGTTTTGGTCGCGCTCAAAATGACACATTGCCGATCTATGTTCTATACTACATCTATGTTTGGTACATACTACATTTTTAGACAAATGATATTACAAATAATGTACCTTATTGTATATCTAATCAAAAAGTTCCATTCATTGACCACTAGAAGAACGACATCTCCATACTTTTTTTTTTTTTCTCTCTTCTTGGCAATGCACTATTCTTGCTTCTGCCAGTGTCGATGTCTTTTGATCTTATTAGTTATTTAAGGAGACTCGATGAAAGTTAGGGAAACGATAGTTTGTATAAGGTACACGGATATTGGGTAACGGATAATTTTGGGATTATACCAGTGGATTAATTTTAGGATGATAGCAAAACAGAATAGGGGCTAAATTTTAATATTATTATTACATATATAAGTAGATAAAATATTATAAATCTTCAAGTTGTTAGTACATAGAAGAGTGGCTATATTGGTAGGAAAAGGTACAGGAATGGACTGCAATTGGTTGTACAAAGGGGCTGAATCATGGTTGGGACAGGAAAATATGATATGATTTAAATCTCCAACATCACACCCACATGAGCAGGTTGAACTTTCAATAATGCCAAGCTTAGCAAGATGGGCTGGGGTACAGACGTGCCCCAGACGCATCCGTATTAAAATAGATGTAGCCAGCTTACTAAGCGTAAACTTGAAAAACCAGGGTTTTATTGGTATATTGGGTTGTATTCTGTAATAATAATTACCCTTGCTACGGCTACTAACTGCCCACAGTTCATCCCAGGATGCCCAGAGATTAGCCTTGCTTAGAGCAGCTAGGTCAGTATAATAATTTTGATATGGAAAAAGGTCTCCACAATCCACCGCACGCTTGGCTAGCTCATCAGCTCTATCGTTCCCTTTAATACCGCAATGACTTGGTACCCAAGCAAAAGTAACTGAATAGTTATATAAGGTACACTGATATAATTTAGACCTAATTTGCATTATTATATGAGATAATTTTCCTTTAAATGGGTACCTAGCTAATGTCAGCAACGTACTTTTAGCATCTGTAAATATGACAGTGTTAGTTAATTTCATGATAAGTACATATTCAATTGCTCTGAGTAGACCTAAACATTCTCCAGTAAATACAGATGACTCAGGAGGAAGCTTAATTTTCTGGACTATTTTGTACTAGCTATGATATACTCCCACACCCACACATTCACGGGTTGAGAGTTTAGATGCATCTGTGTATATATGATGCCACGAGGACCATTTGTTATCTACTATATTATTAAAACAAATGTTAGCATTTGTTTCGTCTTTGTCTATGCCTAAGTTAAAATAAATCTTCGGTGACAATATTAGAGATTCAAAATTTGTGGAGAATATTGGAAGATGTCGGGAATTGTGAATAGGAGCTTGTATGGTTTGAAATTTTCGTAGGCTATTGATTAAGCAAGGGAGGGATTTATGTGTCCAATATTTAGACAGTCTAACCTGTTCACTGAGCGTCTGTAATTTATTTATAAGCGGAGAGTTGTAAAATTGCAGGTTTCGTAACAAAAAAATATCAGAAATAAATTGTCGTCTAAGAAATAAAGGAGGATCACCACATTCCACTTGCAACGCATTAATAGGACTTGACTTCATAGCTCCAGAGATTATCCTCAAGGCTTTCGTTTGAATCGCATCTATTTTTTTAAAACCCGCTCTACTTCCAGGCTCCAGTAAGAAAGTTCCATAATCCAAGACACTTCTTATGACTGCATTATATACCAGTTTCAGAGAGAATGGATGCGCACCCCACCAAACACCCGAAAGACATCTAAGCATGCCTAAATGTCGTTCGCATTTAGCAGTTATATAATCACAATGAGGCAGTCCTGTAAGTTTAGTATCTAGCACAACACCCAAAAACTTTGTATTTGTTTTAGTTGGTATCTGATGACCATCATATTGTATATTGAGGGGCGAAGTAATTCTTTGTCTAGAAAAAAGGACTGCTGTGCTTTTTGAAGCAGATAATTCAAAACCATGTATATTTAACCAATTCTTTAAGTTACATAGTGAAGAGGATATAGTAGAACAAGCGGAATTTATAGATTGGTTGGTTGTATATAAAAGCAAATCATCAGCATATTGAAGTACACAGACAGGCTCGTAAAGTGATGATGCTAAATCATGTGTATAAATGTTGTATAGAAGGGGGCTGAGGACAGATCCTTGGGGAAGCCCCTGCCACACAAGTCTAGATATTCTTGGAGAGTTAGGAGTGTCTAGAGTAATTTTCCTTTCAGTGAGGATATTTATGATAAAATTACTGAGCATTTCTGGGACAGCCAGATTATACAATTTATTTTTGAGAAGGTCTAAGCGAACATTATCATAGGCCGAAGTAATGTCTATAAACACAGCAACTACCGATGCCTTAGTTGAAAAGGCAAGACGAATATCAGTAACGAATATGCTGACACTATCCATAGTACTTCTTCCTTTTCTAAATCCGAATTGACTGTCGGATAATAAACCCCTATGCTCAATAAACCACTCTAGTCGATTTTTGACCAAATGCTCAGCAATTTTAGCTAAAACAGACGACATTGCTATGGGACGATAGGAGCAAACACTATTGGCATTCTTATTCGGCTTTAATATTGGCAACACTAAATTATGTTTCCATGAAGGAGGCACTTTTCCACTTGTCATCACCATGCCTGTACAACTCCGTATTGAACATTTTTCCATGGTATAATCTGTGGCGCAATTTGATTGCAAAACAAAGTTGACAGTAGAGATGTGAGGTTAATGGAAAAAAATCGATTAAATTTAAATCGATTTTTCTTTACTCAATATTAATCGATTTGTTAAAAATCGATTATAATAGAAAAATAATCGATTTTTACGAAAAAATCGATTTTTTCCCTTATTTCAAAAATCTAAATGCTTTTCATATTCCAATTATAATTCTCATTTTCATATTAACAATTTATTCAAATAAAAATCAAATAAATTGATATGAATAAAAAAAATATCAGATTCAAAACTAAAAATCAAAGTGAATGTTCCTTTAAACTTTCAAGGTAAGGAATGAGGAAACCAAGTTTATTTATTGATACTAATTTCCAGTACAATTAATCATTTATTTAATAAAAATGAAATGATGAGCATTGCAATAAAATAAAAACTTTATTGTCTCAAAAACTAAAATATTAAACAAATTTTAAAAAATGCCATAAATGTCCAGTACTATTTCATATTTAGGCCTACGTTCAACAGTGGACAGCAATAGGCTGATATGATGATGATAATTTTACATGTGACTAGTTTTAAAATAAAATTCTTTAAGAAATAAACGTCTGCGTTGTCTGTAATCTCAAAAACAAAAATATAAAACATATTATTATCTTTTGTTAATCTTTAAGTTTAAGCAATGAAAATATTAGAAGTAATTACTGTCACCAATGTCCACTCCTATTTTACATTTGACTAGTAATTAAATAAAATACTTATAACAAACTTAACGACTCCGTGGTCTCAAAAACTAAAATATAAAACGAATACTAAAACGAATATTGGTGGTAGGTCTCTCATATGTGAGAAGCTCCAGAGATGACAGATTAAATAGAGATGCTACCGGCTACGTCATAACTCACTCATAACCATGGACGTAGTATATAAACAGGACTGCGCACTGTCATCGGAAAAACGAGCCGAGCAAGAGGTGTAGGAAGGGGGAGTGTGTCCCGTTCCTATAGGGTGACCATATTTTTTGGGATATACAGGAATTTTAATAAAATTGGCTAATATAAAGTCGAATAAAGCATTTTGTTTTTGAGGTAACAAACGTAATATTGTCTAACCGTGTAAAAAAATATTTGACCAAACCAAAATATTGGACCATTAGGACCTAGCAAAAAAGTTCAATATCATAGTTTATTACGTATACTTTTAATAGGTGAAATGAAAAATGAAAATAATAATAATAAATCTTTATTGACAGCAAAATTCAGTTAACAATCTTCTCGTCTGTTCACAAAGTGCGTATGTTGTGTGTTATCAGTGCCAGTCGTCGTAGGGGGTGGTAGCTGGGGTCAACCCAGAGATTCTTACCACCCTCTGCCCCGCCATTACCGTGGCCGCTACCATAACCAGGAATAGCGGGGCTGCCGGGGACTGGAGTCCTGGTCCTGGTTTTAACAACTATTAGGCTTTTTTATTGTTTATGCCAATACTAACCACGCTTGGCAGGCGGGTTCGCGAGCGCAGGAGGGTTCGCGTTGATGACGCTGCTGTCCGTCTTCAACTGGGGAAAGGAAATAGAGTTTGCGGCTAGAAGATGTTGTTGGAAAGGAAAGTATGGAATATAGAGATGGATACTACAGCCACGGAGGGGAAAGTTGGTAGTGATTGCAGTAGTTCGGGGGCCGAGGTCGTATACTCGTAGCACCTATTTTAGGACAGGCCAGGACCACTAGCTAGGAGCATCGCTGACCTACTTAATACCAGATACACGTTATTATTCATACCTAATCTTGTAAAACCTAACGGCAACGTAGTTGTCCTACCATCTCATACCTAACAAATATCTTAATCGAATCATTAACAAAGTTCAAAAGGGCGGCGATAACTATAATTCTGAATCTCAATTTAAAGGGGAGGTTTAAATTTCGAATTTCTGACCAATTGGATCAATAACAAAAGAGTTTCTTCCTTTCTGCCATATTATTAGTGATATTTACAACAAAAAAAATTGATTTTATGTATAATATTTCATCCCTTATTTCGACCCCATAATACTATTTTTCTAATATTATTCACGCCATTATTTTTCATTTGGAATAAGGTTTCCATAACTGTAACGGCTTAAATTTGTATGTAACATTTCAACCCCTTTATGGTTAACTTTAAGAACATAAAGTGTGCAGTTATTTTTGTTCATAAATGAGTAAAGTTTGACATCTGTAACTTCAACAGTTTAGATTTTTCCATACATACTGCCATCTCGTTGTTCAACCCCTTCAAGCGTTGTCTATATAATAAAAGGTGACCTTTTGCCCTTACCCAAGGTCTAATCTATCTCTGTATCAAATTCTATCAAAATCGGTTCAGTGACTTAGGCGTGAAAATGTAGCAGACAGTGGACCAGTTAGTGTAATACGTTCGAGCCGAAATCTTACATCACTCAGTAAATAAAAACTATCGCAAGAAATAAATATTTTTTAATCATACTTAATTCATGATCAATTCTATTAGAAAAACTTTTATCGTGTTTATTTTCACTTAAAACATAGTAGGATGCAAATTAACGTGTATAAATTAAACATTACTTTAATAATAAAATTGTAAAGAAAAAAGAACTACTTTTAATATTCAAGCAGATTAAAAGTTATTCGATAATTCATCTGAACTTTGAATTGTCGATCAGAAAAGTTCTAAGGCGGGTTTTATTATGGTCACCGTAGCGAATGTTTGTAAACAAAAATGGTAAATCTCATGAAACCACTCACTTTTGAATCGATATACAACAACCACTATATTATTCACTTATACAAATCATTTTGCAACACTTTTTAACCAATTTCCGTTAATAAATATCGAAAATAATTTGAAATTATACACCTGTGACATTTCGTATAAGCGATGACATATTTTATTTTTATTATCAAGTGGCCAGAGTTATAATTACAAATTCTCCTATCATGCATATAACCTTCCATTGTAATGCCATGAATTCGTTTATGGACCCATAAGTAAAGTTAAATAATAATATTTTTCTATATGTTACTATAGATATTCTGTGTTTATTTTTTTATCGAACTAATTATCTTTTCGCGAATGTAAAATAATCTACTAGATAAAATACTTTTTTTGGTCTGGCTTGCAAATGAAAAGGGATAAAACCCCCTCATACTGTCTCACTTGGTTTCGGCCTTCCTCCATGTCATTTACCATAGTAAATTAAACCTTATGCTACATGCACATGTCTTATTTCAGGATGACACCATTTTCTTCGTGCGCAATCCTGTTTATACAGGGTATATCAAGACTGCTACCGAAAACGAAGCCGGGTGGTAGTCTAAGCGACTTCAGACACAATGCAACAGAAAAAGTTGCAAAAAAAAGCGTCAATTTTTTTTTGTTATTTTTTTCCTACGGCCATATTTGGGTGGTAAATACATTTTTTCCTAAAATAATAGTGTATACCCTTTTATTTATAAATACTCTAGGGTATAAAAGAGTTTAAATTATTATTTTTGCAAAAACTATGGATTTACCACCCAAAAATGACGATATTTAAAAAATCATAAAAAATAATTGTCGCGTTTCTATGCGAAATTTTTAATTGCATTGTGTTTGTAGCCACTAAAACTACCACCCAGCTTCGTTTTCAGTAGCAGTCTTGAGATACCCGGTATACTACATCCATGCTCATAACATGATAATAATATTGAACAGTATAAACTTACTTCGAGTTTTTTCATACGTCGCATAGATGGAGCTGTTGATAAAAATCGATTTTTATGGATAATTTATATAATCGATTTATAAAAAATCGATTAACAGTATTTTAAAAATCGATTATAAAAATCGATTATAAGAAAATAATAATCGATTAAATTAAAAATCGATTATTTTTTAACATCTCTAGTTGACAGTTGCATTCAGCTTGCACCCCCCCGTAAGCCCTGCATTCCCCTCGGTTGCCTTTCTCTCTTGTAACCAGCGTCTGCGCCGCCATCATACATTTTTAATATGGCCGCCATTACAAGTTGTCAAGTTGTTTACCTTTGTTGTTTATTGTGTTACCGGGGTTTCAATTACAGCGTATAGTTTGTTAAATACAAAGATTGTATTCAAGGATTTGTGAAGGTGCTGGAAAAAATGTGAATATTCATGTTGAGAGGATTCCTAAAGTGGCAGCAGAAAATATGATTTTACTTTTCTCAAGGGGCTACATCTGTACCAGAAATAAAAGCTATATTAAGACAGTCTTACGGCATTAATATACGACTAAGGCACATACTTCCGATAAGCTTTTAAAAATTGGAATTAGAGACAACAAATCGTCATATTTTGCTAAATCAAAATCCAGGTTAGTAATTCAAACAAAGTACTCTATAAGCTTATGTTTTCATATTTTGATGATAATGGTAACTAAGTGTACTGTTTCTTTTTTTGCAGATGGAACCAATAAAATAGTTGGGCGAATTTAAATATATCGCCAAAAATATAGTCTTGGATAGACACATATCTCATTAGCAAGATATAATTGATGTCTATGAAACCGATTGCCTGCATACCAACATGATTTACATAAATTAAATTACCAATATGTCATACTTGGAATCAATAAAGAAGATTAAGGTATTTGATCATTGAATATTCATCAGTCATAATTTGTATGTGTATGTATCAGCCCATATACGTCCCACTGCAGGGCACGGGCCTACTTTACAATCGACAGTACGATTGAGACTGCCTAACCACTCTCCTTACCTTAACTTATTGTCATAATTTATGTTCTTTAAAATAAAAATGGAATCAAAGGAAATTAACTAAATAATGTCCTTTTAATCATCAGTTGTCTGAAAATTATTTTGTAAAATATTACAGTAAATAGTAATCATTTTAAAATGAAAAAAAAGAACATTTTAAAGTGTGTTTTAGTTCTAATTGTACCTGTCAAGTCAACATTGTCAACTAATTTCTCTAATTTAATTTCAGTTCAAAAGCTGTGTCAAAGTTTTTAGCAGAACTATATCTGCTGCTCAATAAATTATTGTAAGTATTGAAAAATCATACAATCAGTCTGTTTTATTTGATAGTTAATGCTAATTTAATGCAGGGTAAAAGACTTGGTTTGTGTTCATGAAATTGATGAAGATTTAAGCTTTTGTATAGTGTCATATAAAGCAGATATAAAAATTGTAGGAATTGAAACAATTTTTTGATTTCTTATGTTTATGATTGTGCATTTTGCAACTTTTTAATAGAATTAAATAGAATCAACTACCCCATTAGTAAGTCAAACTCAAACTATATCTTTTTGTAATTATTGATATTTTTTATTCCAGCAATATATACCAATGAAAACTCAGTCAGCTCGACGACAAATAAGACTACTGCAATAGTGGCCTTTGTTTATATAAAAAGTTCTATCAATGCAGTAATAGAAAATCCGGAGCATCACACATTTTGGCCAGAAGCAGTAAAAACAAGAGAAAAGTCAGTACCCTCTATAAAATATAACTATTACTATACTCCATCGGTTTAGGTACTTAACTAAATGTAGACAAACCAGAACATGTGACGCTTGGTTGTTCAACATTTTATTGCAATGTCCAATTTACGAATATTTTCTTAGCCAACCAAGTAACAAGTATTATAAATAATTAATAGCAGCTTATAACAAATAATAACTAAAACAGAATAAAGAACAATGATGAACATTTCCAAACAGTTCACCACTTCACGAAAACAGTTAGTACATTAACGCAATGAATAATAATTAGCTGCCATTGATAACATATAATGATGCTTAGTTATGCGACCTAACGCATTATCTTTCATTTAAATGGTCGCATTACGGTAAAGTCGTACTTCTAGAATTTGTAGCATATCTTGTAACTTTTATGAAAATTTTTTGGATGCCTGATGTGAAACTAGATAATTTAATTATGATCTTACATAATTATAATCGTTATAATAAATTTGGACATGCAATGTAGTTTTACATTTACATAAACATTTTTTTTGTCTTCAATTAATTTAGAAATGAAAAATGGCAATGTTAAATAACCTTTTTTATGGTTTGTTTACATTTAGTTAAGTACCTAAACCGATGGAGTATAGTTTAAAACGGTTTATGAGGGTGTGGAAGTGTTTAAAATCATATCAAATTAATATGATGAGATTTTAATTCAGACCCTATTGAAAAGAAAATCAGACAAATTAGTATGCCACACCTCCAGTTGAACCTCCAAATCATTATTAGTTACATGATTAATCAAATTTCATAATAATAGTTTCAATTGGTATGATGATTAGACAAATATAGCTATAATTTGAAATAAATTATTCGAAAATGGAATTTATGGACAGTCAAAACATCAAAAGAAAATATGTGGTATTGGGAATATACTAAAGCAGGCTCATTGAGAAGGCACGAAAACTCACTTGCGGGCCTATGCTGCTGGGTGGTTAGTAAAGAAAGTAATTAGTTACATAAATGGTTGTGAATGCCAAGACAAGTTAACGAGAGATGGAAGTCCTGGCATTTACAGTTGGATCAGTATTTGAGAATTTGAGATTGTTCATAAAATTAGGCATAAGTACCTATTTGAAGGAGCAGTGATGTTGTTTAAAAGCTAATACTGGTAACTTAATTTAAAAGTATGAATTGAAATATGTCTAAATATTACCAAATAAGCATTTCCAGAAAAAATAATATTTTTCGTAATTTTTCTTACACAATTGATAACATCGAAATTAATCGAGTTAATGAAATATGTGATTTGGGCATTATTCACGACCGTAAACTCATATTTGACAAACATATAGATAGAATTGTTAATAAAGCATCAAAAGCATTAGGATTTTTAATTAGAGTTTCATCAGAATGCAGTTCACTTAAATGTATTAAAATACTGTATTGTTCTTTCGTACGCAGCCACTTAAAGTATGCATCGCAGGTGTGGAATCCTCGGTATGAGATTTATAAATCCCGTATCGAGGCCATACAAAAGAATTTTTTACACTATTTGGACTTCAGGGCTAGACAGGTCTGTAATTATTATATTCATTGCTGTAAAAAGTATCATTTCTTACCATTATACTTGCGACACGACATTAATGACATATGTTATTTGGTGAACATTGGTAATGGTAGCATTGACTGTGAACAACTTTTGACTGGGATATTTATCCGTGCTCATTTAGCTACACTGAGACTACGGTCATTATTGTCCGTACCATTTGCAACTACCAATTATAGACGCAATGCTTTTTTGTTACGTAGTGCCAGTAAATTTAATGAGGTGTCATGCCATTTAGATTTTGATTTGTTTTGCACTAGTACATCGGTAGTAAAACGCAAAATGAGCAATGTTTGTTGAAACTTAATAATGAAAGGTCAAAAAGTACACCTTTTGTAGCTCAAAATGTATATTTAAACATTATATATTGTATTGTTTGATTGTTACTTATGTTTTTCTTTTCTTTTCTTTGTCAATAATTTAATTAATATCTCTATATGTGTCATAGAAAAAGTAGTTCATTCCTTAAATTAAAATAACTTATATTAGCAAACATTTAAAAATCAGTGCACATTATGTAAATACTGTATATGTGGAAGCTTGTTATCGGCAAATTTATAACACACTTAAGATTTAAATATTTATGTCTGTAGGTGATTAGTCTGTAAGCTTTCTTAAAATTGTAAAATAAAATAAAAAAATAACTGATAAGTGAAATCTAGAATAACATGTAAAAATATATTTTCTTTAATTATTCGTTGTAAAGAGTATTGACATTTCTAGAGTACTGAAAATTACTATGTTACAAAAATTTCAGCAAAAAGATGTATTTAAGTACAAAAAAACCATTAAAAAATAAATCATTTAATAAATATATTTAAGTGTTTTATTCACAATCTATATATTTTTCATCTAAAAAGATACACTCACTTTATTATTTTGTTAAGTTTCTTTGGATCACTTTAATGTGATTCACAGAGACTTAACAAAATAATAAAAACGAAAAAAAAATTCCTGTGCAGCTACGCGCAGCGCTCGCACTAAGACTGAATACAACTGCCTTTGCCTGTATTCCTTATTATATTAAAAAAGAATAATCTTGATAATCTGTCAACCGACATTCGTGAACGAAAGAATGAGCGGCTATGGCTAAAGATTATATAGGCCAGTTATACTAGAGATGGGTCAAACCGTAATTTTTTCAAATCGGTTAAACCGAATCATAATTTTGCTCAAACCGAATTACAAACCGATTCAACCAAACCGAATCAACCAGTACTGTATGACATCATTCATTCGTTCATGAACCCCGTTATAAGTTATAAACCGTATTACGATACGGTTTACGATTTTAATTCGGGTACTCCTACCCGAATTAAAATCGTAATAAATAATAGGGATGGGAAAAAATATCGATGGCTGAAAAACAATGTATTAGGCGTTTATTTATTATTAATCACATGAGTATTTATAAGATATAAGAAAGAAACCAATATCTCTTAAGTACCTATTATATAGTAACAGAAATGTATCTAGAACAAAATCAGATGACTTTCCGTAAAACTGTAATCAAGTAGTTTATTCTGAAAATTATAAACATTCAACCAACGTAATAGAATTTTCTTACCTTTTTATGATTAAAACACTCACTTGTTACTTTTAGTAGTTCAAGTATTTATATACTTAATATAATAAAATAATAAAATTTAATACCTACTGAAAACACGATGTTAATTAAAATATAATTACGATAACAAACAAATGCCTAATATAAAACGGAATGAAAATTTGGCGCCACCATTTGACATGCAACTCGTCGCGTCGCGTCACCGGTCGGCGTCAGCAACTTCATTCGGGATAACTCGGTTCCGTTCGTTATTCATTCGGGCGGAGCGTTCAGCCCGCATCAGCTTATTCGCATTGCATCGCATTCGTACTCGCTCGAACTGGACACGAGTTGACGCGATTGCGGTTTCAAACTGAAACCGGGTTGGATAGACTGTAGCTCGGTTTGATGCGAGTTGCCCTCAACCCGAATTGATTCGGTTTGGCAAACCGGGTTGACACATCGCTAAGTTATACGTCTGTTTCTGATTGGTCTGTGGTCATCACCAAATTGATGATGTCTAAATAATACGAAAGAGCTATGTCCCCTAGGTTTACAAGAAACGAATATGTAATGCCATCAATTCCAGGGGCCGTGTCTCTCATACCATTCAGAACTCCCTTTAATTCCACAAGTGAAAAAGGTGAGTTAAGGCCCGTTCGGTTAGAAACTTCAAAAGGGTCTGATAAAACTAAATCTTTCTGTGGCACGTATGGAGGAGCTAAATGATCTATGAAATTGTGTGCTAAATCGTGAGTAATACACGACACTTGAAAAAACTTTGTCGTCTATACCTAATCTGAATCTCCTGATATTACGCCAGACTATTGTAGGG
The DNA here is from genome assembly GCA_009982885.2 of Hyles vespertilio. Classification (NCBI taxonomy): domain Eukaryota; kingdom Metazoa; phylum Arthropoda; class Insecta; order Lepidoptera; family Sphingidae; genus Hyles; species Hyles vespertilio. Next base: position 23,762,285 of record CM042816.1, read on the forward strand.
TGTGATTGTGGGGAAAGGGAGCTACAAAACTTTTTCCATCCTTCAGATTTCTTTTTTTTAATGTCTTTTTTGTATATGTAATGGTTTCTTGTAGAGTTTTAAAATTTATATTGGACATATCTCTACGATATGCCCATTCTGCTGCTCTTCTTTTTTTAATAGCTTTTGTACATTCCTCATCCCACCAAGGTGGAGAAGGAAGCTTATTTTTTGGTATTTCTTTTACAGGGAATGTTTTTCCAGCTGCTTCATATAATAAATTCAAAAAAGCATCTGAACAAGTAGACGGTTCATTGAGTGATATACTAGGAAGAGTGGATGTACACTTTTCAACTATTGATCGATATATTTCCCAATCCCCACCATTCAATTTATATTTTAATCGAGGCGCTTTTTGCAGCTTCTTGAATTTTTGGGGAAATTTTATTAGTATTGGAAAATGATCACTCCCAAATGTTGAAAGTAAGGTACACCAAGATAATGAAGAAGCTAAATTAGGGGTACAGATTGACAGATCAATTGCACTATTAATCTCATCAGGACCTGTACGATTAGTTGGACTACCTGTATTTAAGATACATAGATTATGACTATCTAACAATTCTAGTAAAGCTTCTCCATGGGTATTTGACACAGAGCTACCCCAGGATCTGTGGTGTGAATTGAAGTCTCCTAACATAACAAGTGGATGAGGGAGCGAAGAAAGAATACCACTTAATTGATTAAAAATGATTGATGAAGGACGGGGAATATAGATGGATACAAAACATATTTTATTGATGAGCGCTGCAATGATTGAGAAGTCATCACTGTGTTGAGGGAGGGTTATAGGAGAAAATATTTGGGATTTTTCAATAAGTAGGGCAGCACCACCATACCCATCATGTCTATTTTCCCTTAGGCATGTATAATATGGTATTCTGAAGAAAGACTCTGGCTTAAGCCATGTCTCTGAAAGTGCAATAACAAAAGGGTTGTATTTGTTTACCAAATATAATATATCACTCTTCTTGCTGATTGCACTGCGACAATTCCACTGGATTACTTGGTCCATTATTTATATTAGCATGTAATAAATTCAATATTTCTGAGGCAACGTGGGACGGTTCTGTTATATTAGACTGAGTCAAATAATTTATCAAGGCTAAAACAATGTCTATTATTGATTTCTGTTGATGATGGGGTTGTAATGCAGTACCATTAGATGTTTGGGATGGCATGTTATAATCCTTAATAATTGTTTGATGTTTTTCTTTATTATAACCACTAGCAAGCTTAGGAGGGGAGCGAGGCTTTAAAAAAACTGTCTTTTTATGTGATGTGGAAGGCTTATTAAGCACCTTGTTTAATTGTAAAGGCTGTGTATGTGGTGTTTTATTGTTTAATACATCAGCAAAGGATCTATTAACAGAAGGAAAATTCTTAGCTGCTTCTGCATATGATATACAATTATTAGCCATATACAACTTAATATCTTTTTGTCTATTATATTCAGGGCAACATTTATTTATAGCAAAATGGTTACCAGAACACAAGCAACATGAAGCACAATCCTCCTCTACACTACATGAATCTCCAGAATGTTCTTGGCCACATTTGAAGCATCTAGGCTTCGATCTGCATTGTATTTTCGTGTGACCGAAGCGACAGCAAGAAAAACACTGGATGGTGGGGAAAATATACATTTCTACAGGCAAAGCATTATAACACATAAATATGCGTTTAGGTAGCACCTGTCCATCAAATGTTAAGACGATTGTTTGGGAGGGTTTCCACACTGGGGACCCATCCTCAAAAACTTTATAATTTAGCCTTCTTATTTTTATAATTTTACCGCATCCTATAGGTACTGAAATGTTATCTAGTACTTCTTCTGGTGACCAGTCGGCAGGAACTCCGCGTACCAATCCCATTCGAGTAACATTGAAGGTTGGGATATAGGCTGTAAGATTTTGTGACATCAAACTATTGTGCGCAAGAAAATTGTTGGCATCAATAAATTTTGAAAATGCCATAGAAATTTTATTTCTGCCAATACGCTTTATACTGCCATTGATAATATTTTTGATGTCGTGCTTTTTAAGAAATTTGCCAAACGTTATAGGGTGGAGAGTGGAGCCATCATTGGGGGAAGATTGAATTTTTTGTACGTGTAGTAAGTAAGGAGCGCTGTCCGTGGCTTCATACATTTTTCTCCCTATTGGATTAGGTGTATGTTGGGGATTTATGGATTCGGGGCCCTGGCCCAAGTCAGTTTGGGTGGTAATTACTGGTGGTACAGGCTGCTCATTGCAATCATTATCGCATTGGCAGCTAATAGATTTGTTGTCATCCGAACCATGACGCGTTCGCCTGCGCTTATTGCAGCGTTTACAAATTTTATTTATGCGACTGCGTTTCAGTGGACGCTGCGAGAGCGAGCCATCCGTGTCCATTCCCGACTCTGATTCTAATTCCGTGGTAACAATTACATTGCATGCTACCGGAGGGACTGTCCCCCCCGGGTCGGGGGGTTCAGCCATCGTCCAACAAGAAAATTAAATGACTTACCGGTGGCCAGAAGTCAACGAGAAAAAAGTAAATAAATTAAATACTTAAACTAAATATATATCTAATAACAGTATTTAATCCACTAGTCACCAATAAATTACTAATTAATCATCAAATAAAATTCAAAATAAAAAAAGCGCGCCTAACAAGTCGAATGTTTCCCGCCCTTTATCTCCATACTTTAAAGTCCGGATTTGAGTTTATTACAATGATTAAAGAATAGAGGGGATAAAGCATAAGGTCACGTGACGCGTACCACTTTGATTCACAAACATGGCGGCGGCTCCGCCCCTAAAAATAGTGATACGCTAGTACCAAATTTTTTATCGATATCGATCATCAACAGTGGCATACGACTAACATTAATATAACATTTTTAATTTTTGCTTTACATCTCAATTGAGTATAAACAGGGGATTTTAGGACTTGACAGTCAAGTCTTTAAAAATTAAATCCGATAATAATAGGTCAATGTTTTGATATTTTTTTCATGCTATGATTTATTTGATGGGTAAGTTTTACCTGATGATTGGATTGGATTTGTCAAATAATACACACGTGAGATAAAATACAACTTTATTAATAGCTAGAATTTGGTTGCGACTTCGAATATACCACACGTTTTTCCTTAAGCACCAATTTTCACCATGTCAATATTTCTTTTGCCAAATTATAACTAAAATCTAAAAAAAACAGACATTTAGCAAACAACTATGAAAATATGTACACTAAACTAACAACTTAAATATATAAATAGAAATAAAATATCTACACAAAATTAACAATTAAAATGTAAAAATAGAAATTAAACAATTAACTAAATAAACTGACATTATTGTGTTCTGTGACATGAACCATTGCAATTTTAAATGGCGATATAAAAAAAAGAAAAAAAGAAGACAGTTCGTGTTGCTGACGAAGTTTCTTGCGCCACTTCTTCTTCACAGCTACAACACGTTCCGAAGCGGTGGTAGCAGAAATGAACAATCCAAAAGATCTTTTGAAAGACTATTTGAATAAATAATAATAATAATAATTAATCTTTATTTCATTACAACATGTTTACAACATAATAACACCCTGACTCCTGAACTAGGAAGCCCTGTATAACAGAAGTCAGTCTCTTTCGACAATTATTTATTTAACAGCTGCTTTATATAAAAAAAATAAGAAACTCGAAAAAAAATAATAATTAAAAGACTTAATAAACTATGTAACAACACTAGATCGCCAAATGAAATGAACTTAAATTATAAAGAATATTTTGATTTTGATTTTGAATAAAGGAATTGTAGCGGACATCGCGAACGAAGGCAGGAAATCAGCACTATAATAAAAATATTTTTCGAATAATTCAATCAAACAAAAAAAAAATGGTTGCCTGTAAAGTCGGTTTTACGGGCGAAGATTTTACGTGACAACGTCTTTTTCTCGGTAGAATATTTATTGATATGAATATAATTAAATTGCACAATAGGAACAAGGAATTGAATGAAAATAAGAATTGCACAAATTTTAACTATAGAAATATATTTTGTTTACTAAAACATTGTACATGTAATGACGAATCTAAGCACTCCATATTTTCACTACAGACACAGCTGACGATACTTTAACCACACGTGTGAACTTGTATTGTGACGCTTTCTTGTTTTTCCAACGCCAAGAACGTTCGAGAAAGACAAAGACAGAGACACAAGCATGCGCCGATTCAATGCGCCTAATTCTATAGTGCTGCGCGCGCACCGTTACGTTACCGGGCGTTACACTTTTTCATAAGTGACTCCCAGCCGCAACCTAATTTAAGACGTTGTCACGTCAATAAGAAAAATCGTATTTTGCCTGCTCTCGATTGTCGAGCTCGTCAAGACGATTCCTCTGACTCCAAACACGGGGGGTTTACTTTAAGAAATGACGGAGTTATGCCTGGACAAATATTTTAGGGGAGAGAGGGAGGAATTTGGGGATTTGGTTGGGGCCAATCTGTAGAGCTCACCGAGCCGGTTCCAAAGTTACCAAACTCGGTGGGTCTACGATCTATATTGGCCGAGATAGGATTGGGGGGGGGGGGGGGTGAGGTAAATTTTCGGGGTGGGGGTAAGGGAGGGGGGGGGGTAGGTTTCGTGGGGAGGCTAATAGGCACTATTTCGGAATAAGGGTGGGGGAAGGCAGGGGGGGGGCTATGGGACAATTTTGGAAAAAGTGGGTGAAACTGAAAAATAATTCTCTAGTGCTGCGCGCGCACCGTTACGTTACCGGGCGTTACACTTTTTCATAAGTGACTCCCAGCCGCAACCTAATTTAAGACGTTGTCACGTCAAAAAGACATAAGGTACATACATACATAAACATACAAGCGGTGAATAATGTGGACTATAGATTTTAATTTATGTATAAATATTGACTGCCTCAGTGGCGTAGTTGTATTATGGTACGGTTACAAAGCTGAGGTCTCAAGTTCGAATCCCGGGTCGCGCAAAGTGATATCGGATTTTTCTATTCATTATCAGCACAGTCAGGAATTTGTGCCCGATATTGCGATAGGCTCGCCACCCACAACATCGTAGGACGGAACATACAAGGCGAAATAAATAAATAAATAAATAACACCCAACAGTCATATACATAGTCCTGACCCCACATTAAGATCGAGTCTTGTGTCGTGGGTATCAGGAACTACGAGAGACTTTTCGGTCTCAGAAACACACAGACCCGAGAGAAATATTTGTGGGCCGCACAAACATTTCTCTCGGTGCGGGGATCGAACCCGCGGCCTCTCGATTCACAAACGGCGTCTTACCGCCTGCGCCACGGAGGCTGAAATGTGGGTGTCCTGGTTGCACTTCTGCCTACCCATTCTGGGAAAAAGGCGTGAGTTTATGTATGTATAAATATTAATATTATGATAAATTTATTTGTAACAAAACTAATAAAAATGCAACTGCTACATACACAATAGTAATATGATGTATTAAACATTTTGATCTTAGTGTGGGGTCAGACTATGTATGTGACGGTTGGAGGTAATTATTTCTTGATATTCCTAAAAATATACTTATACTTTACAATTACCGTTACTTTTTTAGTCGCCATAATGTAAACATATGACCAACTAATACTAATTTACATGTTACAACCGTTACAAGGTTATACCTGTCGAGACAAACACCCAGTTGCATCTAATACATTTCGTTCATTATTACGTTGCACCATTCTTTGCTAAAATCAAAAATACCTATCAGGATATTTAATACATACCAAATAAAATAAAATAACATAGGTAGATTTTTATTGCTATTATTTGACTGAGGAAAATCATTATGTCTCACTTAGAATTAAATCAATGAATATGAAAGTGTTGGTTAAAATAAACAATTATAATTAATAATAAAATATAAAACTATTTCTGTTCATTAAAAGGTTCTCCAGAACATTAGACAATAGACTAACAATTGTCCAAATTATCTTGCATGTCATCTTTGTTATTGATTAACAGTTGTATTATTAATAGGATTATTAGGTAAAATATCATAATTACTACAATTTCACTTACCGGGAATATTGTTGGAAAGCTGTTTTCTTTTTCAAATGTAATGAACAAATAAATGTATTTATTGCAGGGTTCCAATAGCTTCCAATTTTTTGTATCCATTTTGTCCTGGTTTGTATATTTATAGGGAATCTAAAAAATATTTTTAATTTCACTTTGTTTGTCGGTCTGAATATATATTTAAATATAAACTATTTTTTTTCTTTTTTTGAAAAATAAAGATCAAAATATTTAAAAATGATAATATCGATATGAATAATTTCGTATCGAATCCACTCATCTCTAAACTTGTGTGTAAACAAACAATGAGGTTGTTATTTACACTACTTGTATAAATAACGCCTAGAAGAGTCTAAAACTTAATCAACAAGATCCAAATACATTTATAAATGATAAAAATAAACCCAAAATGTAAATTTAGCACATATTTGTTAGTATTTCGTAAAAACAGTTACTAACCTATGAAAAGAAATGTTAGGGTCCTTTTTGCTTGAACTCGACTCGAATCCTTTAACACAACACTAAGGCATTTTAAAAACTTAACAACTAAACTAATAAGCAAACTAAACAAACTCAACAAACGAGATTAACCAATGAATAATCCGAAATTCTTTGATTGTGCAGATTTGTTTACTCCGATTGACAGATAACGCCACAGTTTGACATTTCATGCAGTTTTTGGTTTAATAGTCTGTGGTTTCGAAAGCATAACTAAAATGGCGTCATTTGGTCTATGGGCGGTCCCAGTGTGGTTAGTGAACAAAATATTGCCATATTCGAAACAAAGGAATTATTATTTGTCTCTTTCATTAAGGGAAAAGTCAGCTTTGTGTAAAGGAGACAGATAGATAAACGTACATTCCGCGTCGATATTCCTAACATAACTATAATTTTATATATATAGCTACTTTTGTGCGTAATCCTTTATAATTCTTTTATCATTGGTTTATTATGACAACTAGCGCCGCCAAAAATAAACCCATAGAACTAAAAACGATTGGCGGGATTTACAAATCGAAAACGTGGTATTTCAAACGTATATTTAAAAATTGCGTGGGATCACCCAAAATATAGGCGGGTAATTTTGAACGTTAATCCAACTTAACAAATAAGTACCGTTTGATGTTTTATACTTTCCAAGTCGAAACAATTTGTACAGGCGTAACTCACACAATTTCAATAAGACAATTTATTGAATTTTCAACTTGAAAGTATAAAATGTCAAACGGTACTTACTAGTTTAGTTCATTAATAGATATTTTTCTTCTTCTTGTGAGTTTAATAAATTAAAACCCAGGTTTCTGCTTGTATTAAATTATTTATTGGGCTAAAAGTGAAAATTCCATCACTGATTGTGCTGTGAAATAATTTTTGATTAGTTGACTGGCTATTAACAAATAAAAAAAAGAAAACTTATTGTAAGTTCCGACAAAATAAACATTCTTCAAGCGGACTACAGATAAAAATCCTAAATATCAAGAAATCATTTGTAAAACTAGGCAATTCTTGTGTTACATATGGGCCTAGTAAATAAGATAAAAATTAGTGCCATATATTAATCAAATGTGTTTATAAAATAAGCATTGCTTCATTTAGATATACTATTGGGGCGCAAATTATTTGTATTTTAGCATGTGATGCGGCAGTGTTTTATAATTCGTTAAGATTTTAATAAACTCATTTGCAAAAAAACGGGCATCTAAGCAATGAACCATTTCAAATGTTACTATTGGTTTGTTTGATAATTATAGGTAGTTTTACTCTCACAATTTTGTAAATTAATAAGCAAATAATCGCTTTCGTCAGTATTATCATAAAATTTTGATAAAATTTATGGGTTTTAATGCTAAAGTTCACTAGTAGTGTATGCTCGCTAGTAGTGCATATGCTCGTGAAGAAAAAGTTAACAAGATTTTTGTTGGTTTTTTCGTTAATAAAGTAAAAGGTCAGATAAATGTTTAGTATCGATGATGTGACCCCCTCATAGCAGAAATCACAGTATGATACTGAATTCGTCTGGGTATGCTAGTCGTGAAAGGATATCCCGGATACTTGCTGGGGCGGAATACGTTCGCGCACAGATCCGGGGGTGGGGGAAA